>CALNXI010001808.1:44316-83667 GCA_942486025.1 Porites evermanni | reverse complement strand
ACCCCTTACATCACTTTTACGTACTTCAGAAGGAAAGAAACAGCGTTATACCATGGCAATTATTAAGGAATCTAACTTACAGATCTCGTTGACAAGTAACTCATTCCATCAGCTATTTGCCAAGCAAATTTCATCAGCTGCTGTGGCATCAGACTTGTTCGTGGTTTGATGTCTGGATCGTTGTAATAAGTGTCATTGAGTCCACGGCTCTTTCTCAGGTAACCAAGGAGATCTCCATATGGGACATACTCGATTAATACCCTCAGGGGTTCTTAGTAAAACGAAATATAAGTGTTTCTTTCTCAGAGAGAAGTAATGTACAGCCCAAAGGGAATGGCCTGCAAAGTCCATATTTCATAAATTATGTGATTTAAAACATGCAAAAAACTATCAGTATTTATTTGGGTCGGACTTAAGAACACCAAGACCATTGCTGAATTCATTGCTGAAGTGCTGAATTGCTAGAGTTAAGAACACCAAGACCATTGCTGAATTTAATAGAAAAAACTTATCAAATACCGAAACAGTTGATTCACTTTTGATACCATAATGAAGGTACAGACCAGTAAAATGAAATGCCAACAGTTTATTTTGGATAATTTACCCAATTCAGTGATGCATCCCAGAAGTTTGATGGCGTGTGGATGAGGGTTCAATGTCTTCATCACTTCAAGCTCTGATAACAAGTCCTTCCTGTCCGACTTGGGTGCGTACCCTGAAATACAGGCGGATTTTGAGGTAATAAGAAACCTTTTGTAAATCGTTCCCGTTTAATTTACTTAGGTAGATCTACTTGTTGACTTTAAACTGGTTAATTCTACAAGTCAATGCAAACGCAAGGCCCCCCTTCCCTTCTTACTAGAGTCTCCCCTTCCCTAACTTACATAGTCTGTACCGGCGGGTGGGTGGGCGGAGTTGACTTCATTAACAAATTTTCTTGTATATATTTATATCACGTCGATGGGTTTCCAATTGCTATAGCAATGGAGGTTCCGCTACGCACGCTTTGCGCGGGCGGACGTTCCGCACATAACATATACACATAACAATTTGTGAAGATTACAAGAAAATACATCACGATTGTGACGTCTAGAAAGGAAACCCCAAAGTCAGATTGTCATCTTCACTCAAAATACTTGGTAAGATTCTCATAACTTAAAGAAGTAAATAAGAGAAGAACGAAAACAGTAGGTAGTATGTAGCACTTGAACCCGAGTGTATATTCCACATCCGTATCCACTACACCATCAAGGCCTAACTGCCGACAACAGTTAATTTTAACGTACTTTATATGGCATTGATCAAAACATCATTGAAAGCTAACCGTTTTTAAAAGAGTACTGAGCCCTAATCACTGTACTTCGGTGCTAAACGCTGTATTCAACCCTTTTCCTTGCACAGGAGTCTCCTACTCTGATTTTCTCACTTTTCTAAAAAATGTCCCCAATAAATTCGAATAAATATGGTATAGCGTGGGATAGAGTATAGCGTTGTGTAATAAACATAAGGTGTATAACCTCATTTTAAGGCATCCATTCTAGTCACAACCAATAAATCACACCTTTTAATATTTTCACGGCCACAAGTGTCGCCTGGGTTCTTCCACGTAGGCCTATGACTGTTGCTTTGGCAACCTGGCCAAAAGCACCTTTGCCAATTATCTTCTCAATCACCACATTTTCGCGAGGAATCTCAAATGAAAACGTTGATGGACACCAAGTTACATACTGGCTTATTGTGTTGGTCGTCTGGTTTTCTGCTAAGTCTTTTGATCGGCTTTCTGTATTTAAATCCAGCGGCGTTTTAACATATTCCACTGAAGAAGGAGCGTGAGATTTATTTTCTTCCGAAGCATTGTGACCTGAGTAGCAATCTAACATTTCCATTCCATTCTGAAAGAAAACAAAGAAACTCTTAGAAAGTAATCACTCCAATTTTCTTGGCTTATTGTATTGGAATTGCAGGAATTAGACTACAAAGTAACATAAAAGACACGAATACGAAACATGTACGCAAAAATAGAACAGAAAGCTTATATCATACATCGTTGCTCCCTTTTTTAGCTATAGCCTCTTTATATGACCTTGTCATTCGAATTCCTGGAAAAAAGTGAAAACTTCAAATCGGTGTTACATCGATGTTAATATGCGCACAAAGAGCTACCTGTACGCCAATACACACGTACGTTCATGGACAAGTTCAAAAATTCCAAGATCAATTAGAAAGGGGAAAGAAAATGACACCACAAAGAAGTATTCAACGAAAAAGATGTATGAAATTGATTAAGATAAAGGAAACGGCTCTTTTACTCTGCTTTAACCGCTGTCAAATAGTTCTTCTGAACAAACGTTAGTGTTTTCCCCCGACTTAGCCACACGAAATTTCCCGAAAATCGTAATTGCTGCGTGCAGAACGCGTCATACAACAGGAAAGATGATCGCCTGAACGTTATACTGATATGAAACGTAAATTTAATCCAGTAAACTACGTGGAAACGATTTGATAAACTCTACTTAGCTCTGGAAAAACCGTGGTTATGCTTCTGAGGGACAATTGAGGAAACGTAACTACAAATGTTGCTTACCTTTGATGTGCAGCCAAATGATGTGCAAAATGAGGACGATGATAACCACAGCAAGAACACCGATCGAGGCTTTTAATATGGTGCTGTTACATTCGCAGCCACTGCAGACCTCAACTGCAAGAATTTACATGGTTTCTTTACTCTTAAATCGTGAATGATCGCCCTTTTAATAAACAAGGCTGTCGTGAATTCTGAAAGGGTGCTGTTCTTAAGAAGGCATGTAATAAAGAGAAACTACTAATTTGTATTCTGATTGCTTGACTGAGTGTACGAGCACGGTGTTTTAGTTTAAACCCTCTCCTTTTTCTGAGTGAGACGCCTGCTTCACTTATCTCGAGCCCAATATTTGGTATTGTGAAAACTAATTTGGCTTAAGCTACTTTTAAATTTTAGCTTAAAATTGATAAGAAAAAGTAATTTAAAGAACAATTTCATTGTTCCACTGTTCTACAATGCTGGTACTTAAGATAAAATGTTTATATACCTGTTGACATCGAACTCGTTCCAGCGGTAGTTTCTGTGGTTTCTATGAAGTTATTCTCCCTTGTTGTTATTATAGACGAACTTTTTATTTGAAAGGTTGCAAGAGTTTTACTTTCTGCCGCTTTTTTCAATGCTGCGATGACATATTCTGTGCTGACAGCTTCTTTGAAAGTCAATTCTACTAAAACTTGTAGACCTCCGCGGCTGCAAAACAACAACAAAAACAATAATAACAACAACAACAAACGACTTTGTTGTACGCACGCAGGAAGAGGAAATCCTTAGTTTCATCATGTACGTAAGGTTTCAACGGCTACATGAGCAAGCTCTGCGGGGCGGGAAAAGAAAAAAGAGCTTGCAACTTCGTCTCTGGAATTTGAATATCTGCATCGAAAAGAATCGATTCGAAATGCTGATTGGCGGATATGAAATTGGTAATGACGTCATTACCCTTGGCTCGTGTTTCGCAATGTTTGTTTACATTCACGCTCGTTTTTGCTTCGCGCTGATTGGCGAAGATCTGACAGCTCAGTCGACGGGGAGCCACAAAGGTATTGGAGATGGTATTCAAATTCCAGAAACGTAGTTGCAAGCTCTCCTTCCTTTTTCCACCCCACCGCCAGATCGCCGCGGAAAGCTTGCTCGCAGGCTAACATGAAGTATCAACTCATCGCTTACCTAAATTCTATTACATCCGAGCTTTCAAACCTCTTGTCACCTAGCAATGCTCTATTCACCTTTAAAGAGGAATAAAAACCAAAATGCAAGGTTGACTAGTTAAATTCCTCCTTTCAAAAAAGGACAAGAAAAATAAGGATAATGCACAGTTTTAGGACTTTTAGCAAAAAAACAAATTTTCTAGCAAAAACCAAAATGTACACTTGTGTCCAGGTTTGCGCAATAGCAAAAATTCCAATTTTTTTTTGTGTTAGTTGCCATTTTTCGCAACTCTCTTTGTCATGTTAATTAATTACTTAAGTCCAGAGCCAGTTGTCGATTGAACAAAATTTGCGAAAATTGCAAAAAATCGCAAGCCTAACGATTTTTCCCGGTAGTTGCGATTTTTCGCGGTTCTTTGTCATGTTAATAATCACTTAAGTCCAGAGCCAGTGGTCGATTTAACAAAATTTGCGAAAATTGCGAAAAATCGCGTCTGACGATTTACTTCCTTGAACACTTACATTTTAGTAATTTTAGCAAAAACTGCGATTTTTCCAATTTTTCTTAATTTTTGGAGAAATCGCAGAATTTAAGGAAATCGCAATTTTTGCAGGGTACCCTTCTACCTCCTTGAACACTTGAATTTAGTAATTTTAGCAAAAAATGCGATTGCGCCAATTTTTCACAATTTTTGCAGCTACGTGCAAACCTGGACATATCTCAAAATATGAACCTTGTGTTAAAGTACTTGGCAGCTAGCGGTATAGTAGGTATAAATTAAACCTGTCTTGCGATGGGATCTCGCAAAACTTGTTTCCAATAGAAATTAACTGTAGTGTTACTGGAGAAGGGGCCAGAAATGAAAAGTAATATAATTATAGAGATGATGGTGGAGGAGAAGGAAGAAGAAAGCAAAGAAATGTGGTAGGAGCATAAAATGTTGATTTTTCTTAGGTGACCCAAGCGTAATGTGAGAGTTTGTATGGGGAATAAAGAACGCATAATATTTCCCAAAAGTCCTTCCGATCTACTACTATCTCCGTTTCAACGGGATAAGATAACAAAATTATCTTTCTGAAGAACTTCAGCAATCGACTGAATCGATAGCCTGCGACCAGCAGATGCATTTCCGGTCGTCGCTTCTCTCCCTCCGAAAAATAGCGTCTGCAAACCCGAGCGGCAAAACGATTTCCGTGACGTCAAACCTTTCGTTTTGATGTTGGCCAATCAGATCAAAGGATAGAATACGGCTCGAGTGACTCCTCGCGACCTCGCGCGCTGAAGCGTCTTAGATTTCGGCGAGAGTTACTAAATACGCTTTGGAACGTGAATTTCGCCACCATAACAAGGGTTCCTGCGACGTTGAATGCTGACTTCTTTATGAAGCAACTGCTTCTGAAGCTATGTATGTGATGTGGGCCTTTGGTTTCGCTTTATAAAATACGGTAGTACGTGACATAAAAAAAAAACCTGGACAACTGATTCACAATTCTCTGACAATCGCTCGTTAATAATTCTAGTATCGCCACAACACAATGATCTGAAATATTATAAACTAAACCTGCGCCAGACCCAGCGTGAAATAAATAGTTAATAGTTACAGCAGTAAATTGATCATAGTCAAGATGACATTTCAGCTACGACGCTTCGACTCATCTCATAAAAAACTATGGAAGTTAAAACCTTGAGAAGAACATGAATTTAAAGAAATATAATAACAAATATAAAATGCTTTCGATCTGATCAAAGTTGTCTGAACCAAGAAGCAACTACGCATGGGAAATCGATTATCACACGTCATAGCTTTTAAAGATAAAGGATATCTACTCAAACAAAAAAATGTCTAAAGGCACACGATAAACTAACGAAGAGTTCTCCGAAGCATACTTTCCTGCCAGGAACCAGAAAGGAACAGAAGCAACAAACAAATGATGCGTCTACTGTCATTAGGACATTTATCGTTTCGAATATGATTAAACCTGGAATCAAAACAACTAGGTGTGATAAATCATTGACTTCGTAGGCAAATAGATAAAAAATGTCCTCAAATCTTTTCTTCGAAGTGAATCCTCTTGATGCTTATTTCATCAATCAGTCCCACGATCTTGGCAAATTAACTTTCTTAAACGCGTCGATTTGAGAAAAAAGGGCGGCTATACACAAGCCACGTCGTCCTTTCAATTTCGACTTGTAAACATATCCACCGCGCACGATCTTGCGAGAAGTCTCGCGAGTTAGTTCCTTGATTTTAAGAGCTTAATCATGATTGGCTAAAAAGGTTTTACGTCACGGAAATCGTTTTCCCGCTCGGGTTCGCAGACGCTATTTTTCGGAGGGAGAGAAGCGACGACCGGAAATGCGTCTGCTGTTCGCATGTCACTGAATCGACAGTCACAAGGAAAAACAGAAGATTATAAAAAGCCCAGGTTTCACAATACATAGCACCTACTAATAAGTCTTTAAGGCTCTCATTATATTCTTCATTAGCTATTGTCATGCTAACAATGATCCGTCTTCGTTTACGTTCTGAAGCAAACACATTAAAGAACAAGTATGTTAAAAAAGCACCTGAATGGTGTCTCGCTTGTGCTTATATTTCAATTCGTAGTCAAAATTGTTTTGGGGATTACGGGAAATGGGGAACGGGAAACGGGAACGTGAAAATAAGAACAAAACCTAACATGAACCTTAGCCCTATTAGCGCTAGAGCGAGAGATAATAAGACGAAGGAAACGAGGTTTGTCAGAGGAGAAAGATGAAAATTCTATAGTGGCGGTAAGAAATATTAGCGGCCATCAAGGTGAAAATAAACGGCAGTTAAAAAAGGCAAACAGAAACACATGAGGAATTGCTTCCATAAAATTTGTAACTAACAAGTCTCACGTTTTAGTCGTGCAAAACAATGGCAAAGAAATGTGCCAAAAAGTGTGCTGCACGTGCAAAGTTGTTGTTGTTGTTTTTTTTGCTAATTAGACCTATTGTTTTTTTTAAGCTGTTCTCTTTGCCTTCGCCGTTTAGAATTATACAATTTAAATTTTTGGTTTTAGTGAACTAAAATTATATTAACAAGAGCTTCGCTTTTAACCCTGGCTAAATTTATATATTAGTGATATTAAATTCAGCTTTTACATGTAACTTTAAGAAAAACCTTTGCACTGTCTGTAAACCCTGCAGTGTTCGTTGAACTGCAAGTATAACTTCCAGTATCGGAACCCTGAGCTGAGCAAAACTGTAGGGTACTTCCAAAGCCAACGATCTCGCGTGAATTATCTCGTATCCATGTTGTATTTGGAGCAGGATAACCCTCTGCCAGACAAACTAGTGCTGTGTTTCCGCCGACTTGGACAGTACCGTTTTGATACTTAATGATTTTTGCAGGATCTATTGCAATTGAAAACAATATATTATTATTGTGTGTTTCAGTAATTGGTAGCTTAAAAGCGTTGTGCAAGTGATAAATCCAGGCCTTAATATCCCAGAAACAATCTTTAGTCTTTGTTATAAAATAATACGATGTTTTATTTTAAGTGGCGCATACTCTTAGTTACATGGCTTAATTAAAGAAGAAAACTTCACCAGCTAATTCACAGGTATGCCACTGTAAATAAAAAATTATAGAATAAAAATGATTAAAACAATATAAAATCTATTTACAATTAAAATTAAGTTATAATACATAAATACTATTAACAATTATTTACAAAATTGATGAAAAAAGGCGATTCGTCGGTACTAAAATAATGACTCGTCTTCTAACAGTTTTTTGAACGTTTTAAAATCGGACGACGTTCTTACGACATCAGGCAAGTTGTTTCATATCTTGGGCGCCCGGTACCGCCAGGAATTGAGTCCAAAGCGTGTTGTGTTGACCTTTGGCACTTTTAAAATGTCCTTTCCTCTCAAGGCATATGTTGTTTCTCGTAATGGGATTAACTCATCCAAGCTCTCCGGATTCGTTTTATTATTTACGAGTTTAAAAACCGAACAGAGAATTTTACTCAATCGCTGCTCCTTCAGGGTTCTTCTACATAAAAGCTTAAAAAGTTCTTCATATGTAATGTGTTTGTCTCTAAAAACAAACCGAAATGCTCTTTCATTTACTTTCTCCAGTTTTTCAGCCAAACTCTTATTGCAGAAATGCCAGATTTGTGCACAGTAATTGAAATGTGGTTCAATAAATGATATGTAAATATTCCTTCTTGAATCGAAAGGAAGTATATTTCTCATGCGCAATCTTTTCATAATGTATATAATAATGTCTGAAACTTTCATTAAGATTGATTCACTGCAACACCTTGAAATTTCAAGACAAACCTATCCTACGAACCTGTCAAAAATCTGCGTTACAACATTCACTGTTTTGACGTTATGCTAATTTTTCCGAAATAATGCGCACCATTTTATTTTACTTAAAACTGCATTTTCACAAATTTCAATCCATAGCCAATTTCTGGACAAGGAAAAAACCACTTTTAAGGCGATTGAAAAATATCGGTATGGCCTCTGAAAAACTGTATCAAAACACCTTAAAACTGCAACTTGTTGAGATTCTTTTCTACAGATATTGGCGATTTGCTTATCGAATTTGAACATATCATCAACAGTAACTCTAAGCATCTGTAGCACATCGCCTCTTTGGAATGACGTTATTTTCCCAGCGAAATTTCGGATTAACTTTCTTATGGCCCATCACCATAGCCTGGTATTCAGAATAGTTTCTTTTCACGCCCTTTTCCAAAAACCATTTATCTACGTATGATAAGTCCGAATTTCTGCTTTCCTGGACTATCAAAGGATCCTTATCGCCAAAGAAAATCTGTGTGTCATCTGCGTAGGTCGATAGGTTACTACGCTTTATCACGTAAACAAGATCGTTCATAAATATGTTGAATAGAACAGGGCCAAGTATGGATCCTTGGGGAATTCCAGTCGTTATATCCTGCCATGTAGTTTCACCCGTTGCCTTCCATTAAAGAGATAGTCCTTTATAAGGTTAATAATTTTGTTGTCAACCTGATGTTGCTTTAATTCAGTACTATCAGATCATGCCGCAGAATGTCAAAGACCTTTGATAGATCCATTGACATTACGCCGATTACTTCATGATTGTCAAGCTCTTGTTTCCATCGTTCTGTTAGACTAAGAATAGCAGTGTCACATCCACAGTGTTTCCTATATGCGAACACATACACCTAATTGCAATAAGGTTGTCATAGGAAAAAGCAAAAAGCAAAAAGTTAAATAGGAATGAATTAGCATCTAATTATCATAGCTTGCAACATTCACAACACAAACGCTTATAGCTGAATCACGTAATATGAGAGAAATCATTTGCGTTTGTTTCTCGGTGTCATTCTAATGCAATTCGAGGCTGATTCTTCCGGCGAATTTCAAACGTGCTCGAATTACAAAGGTAAATCGGATAGCTACTAAAGAAATAATAGCTCCATTTTTTTGATAAATATAGCCTGGGGTAAATTCCAGGAACGCGACGCGTGTTTTAGATTAGTGCTAAATAGAAAAGCCAGTCTGCGTATGGTTTGCAGTGCACAACACCATCTGATCACAATTTTCAAGCAACAAATCAGGAGCATAGGCAGGAATTCTCATCGCGGAGAGGGTAAGGCGGTCCTCCGCCAGTTCCTCACCTGAGCCACAAACCAAGCTTCGTTTGTCAGGACATAATAGATTGGCGACTGAAAGTGTGACAACTGAGACATGACATTGCTCGCGTCAATTTACCTTTTTCTTTTTCGAATTGTGCGACTTCTGTTGATGGAGAATGTTGGCTCTGAATTAAAATGACTATGGCGCCTGTCTATCATACAGCGCGGAATTACAGAATTATCTCTTGTTATTGTGAATGAATTCTTAAATAATTGTTAAATAAATAAAATACGCAAATGTAAATCACATGGCTAATTTATTCCTATTTGGCTTTTTGCTTTTTGCTTTTTTCTATGACAACATTATTGCAATTAGGTGTATTTGTGATATATGTTTTTAATGACGACTAAGTCGGGCATGCACTATTGATGCAAACATTTTTGAAAGTAAGGGTAAGATGGTCACTGGCCTGTAATTTTATTTGTCCAGGCTACAGTCCTTTTTAAACACGGGTGTAACTTCACCGAGTTTCCATTGCTGCGGTATTTTTGAATTGTTTAAAACGTAGTTGATCAATGTGCTTATTGGATAACACAGAACATCAGCAGACAGCTTCACTCCACTTTGAGGAATGAGATCACAGCCTGTTGCTTTGTTTTGTTTTACGTGATATGAATCGAAGTCATATCACACTTCTTGATTTGATTGATAATTAGACTTAGTAGTAACTAACTGACTTTACGATAAAAAACTGTAAGGACTTAAAGTTATAGCCATACTTACATATAACATCAACTGTAAGTAAATGACTAACAGAATTTCCTACTCCATTGAATGATGTACAACGGTATGTTCCAGCATCACTACGACTAACATTTTCAATTTTGTATCTGGTCCCCAAGTGCAGTATTTTGTTTTCGCCGCTTTCCTGTCCTATTTTGGTCCAAGTGATGTTTGGTGCTAGCTTTCCAGATGTTTCACAAACTAGCAGTAGATTACCGCCTTCAATAACAGACTGATCACTGCTTACATTAATGAACTTGGCGGGAGCTTTAAAGGGATAAAGATTAATATCATTATTATTATTACATTATTGTTGTTGAGTTACGTGCAAACGGACGCAACAATGTTGGCCAACAACTCCCAACATTGTTGGGAGTTGTTGCGTCTGTTTGCACATAGCTAAAAGTTTCACTGGTTCCAAGTTTGGCGTAACAACTCCCAAAAACACGCAACATCCAACAGGGTGCGCAAACGGACGCAACATATAGCGTCCAATTGCCGGTTGGGATTTGTTGGCCATCAATCATCAATGTTGCATGCATCCGTTTGCAGTGGGCGGCAAATAATTAGTTATTATTATTATTATTATTATTATTATTATTATTAGGATAATAAAAATGCAAAATCCACTGAAAACAGGCTCTCAAAGAGCGAATTAAGCTACTGTCATAAATCATAACTTTCCAAATAGCCTAAACTCGATAAGCCAATTTTATAAGTGGAATATTTTCGTCAATGTGAGTGTAGTCCTCAGTAGTAAACTCCAAAATATGTAAATGTGTTTCTTAGAGTCCCACCGTTGTGATGGTTGTTGTTTAAATCGATCGGTGTTCAGCAATAAGATTGCTGAGATCATCTTTTCTCTTCTTTTTTTGTGCTCAGTCAGTCGCGTGTTAAGGCTTCTGCCGTTTTCGTCAATGTAAGAGGCCTCCTTGTAGTAGCTCATTTTATCTTGTATACTGCTCCCAGTCTGTACTCTGGTCTGTCTTTATCTTTGACATTTATAAGCAGAGGACGTTAAGAGGGGCGGATCCGTCGGTGGTGTAGTCCGGAAGGAAATCTCGTTGAGTCAATTATGACGGTCTATTGTCTTTTGAAGAAAAAACAGATGGCGTACGTGTGCACATAATCGGGACACTGTCCCTCTAAGTGGACACCTAATTAAGCGAACATACTCTATTAAGCCGGCACTAAGCCGGGTCCCGAAATTAACGTCTTTGATTTCCCTCTATAACGAACTCCTATTCAGCAGACACCTCTATAAGCGGATGCAGACACTTAAATAAATTGTATTCGGCTAATTTCTATTGTTAAAAAACTGACCTGCGGCTTTCTAACACAACTGGTATTCTGCAAAATATGCCGACATATATGATATGTATTATCAGCAGTTCATATTATGTTATTGCCTAGTCAAAAGCCTTCTTCTTCGTATTCGCTTTCAAAATTTGTTTACGTCACCAGTCAGTTACGCCATTCCTTAGTGGTACACCCCTTCCTAAGAAAAATCCTAGATCGGTCCCTGTTGTGTGGAACGCATATGTGACATATGTTGTCCGTTCCGTATTGTAGTGCTCATAGAATCCAGGAAATGATTGAATCAAAAAGAAGAAATTGATTTATTGTATGTTATCGGACGTGCATTCAAAATATTCCGTTTGTTTGGCTTTACTGCCAAGAGATTCAAAATATATTGAGATTCAAAATATATTGCTCAGTGGGTGTGATTTTCTTTTGAGGAGTATCTGAAAGAAGACAATTGTTCATAATATTCTAAAACTGCACTGAAACAGGAAAATGTTTTGAAGAAAGTCAACGATCCAAAGAGAAATTGAAGTATGATAAAAACCTAGAAATATTTTGAATGGTAAATGAAACAGTTATTGAATTTGGCCTTAGTATGATGTTTGAGGAATTATATGCAGATAGAGAAAGATGTTATCCAGCAAGGCAGAAGGCTGATTCTTCGTATCAGACACTACAAAAAAAACCATGTTAATTAAAGAGTATTAGCACAATGAGCCTATAGTAAAGAAAAGGAATCAAAACTTCTGTAATCAGTGAATTACGAAAATAGTATGTGAACATGATGAACTTTTCATTATTGAGTTTACTGGCGGAACATGAACTAATTGGCATACCTACAATAGTCACTTTGAGGTCGCATTTCCATACTTTTAGTGAAATCTTCGTTTCATAAGACCAGACCTCAAAGCTAAATGTTCCTTTGTCAGCAGTAGTTACATTGAAGATAATCAATGTAGCATAAGATGGAGGGATCCAACTTATGTTAAACCTTGAAATAAAGCGCTCGTATACCCCAACAAATCCTGTCGTGCCATGATCAATGAGGGCTGCGTATGCACCATCAAAAAAATAAATAGACTTGGAAAGAAAAGAACTTTGAAAGACTAATATATAAAGTTCCACCTCAATTGCTCATTAACAGATCCTTCGGGGAGCTGAATGCTGGTTGCGTGAACCACTCTGGGATCTCTTACTGTCCTAACTGGAAGAGGCTCATACCAAGTGATACTTGAAACAACATCTAAAATAATAGCACGAAAAAAAAACTTTATTAGGTAATATAGCCAATAATGTCATTATGGCTTGACCAGCAACAATGACGGCACCTAACTCAACCAGGTTCTTGTCGTGTCAAATTTTTCAGCCTTCCACGCCTTCGACATTTAAAGGCTGTACATACAATTCGAAAAAAAGAAGCAAAAGAAAACAAAATTCGACTCCAAAACAGCTTCTCTTAAAAAAAACTGACTCTTTGTCTGTTTGTTCTTTGACACGGAAGATCGATTTCCTGCGTACTGACTTCTACTATCATCGAGAAGGGTATGCACACAGGGTATGGCAGTAATGTCAGCATGACGTCATTTATTCAATTAAGAAGGAACTGGAACCATCGACCATGCTCAGTGTGCCATTTTAATACTATGTCAGTATTCTATTTTTACACAAACCCTTAAAGATGGAGGTAATCATGAAAGAAATTTTGAGCTGCGAATAACCGTATGCTTGGGAATCAAGAAGAAGAAAAAGAAGAAAAGGAATTGTAAATGTTTTGAATTGCAACCGACATTTACAGTTTTCAGAGGGAAGGAGGCAAAACAGAAACTGGTCGTTGAAGATCCTCGCCCTCAATAATTATTAGGATAAGATTACATGTCGCACTATAAATCGTGGCTTGTGACTGCGGTTCAATGATACTTAGTCGAACCTCCCGCAAACGAACGACCATCCAAGGTGTGAAGAAATGTGATCGATCACTTGATGCGGTGATTTACGAGAATCAAACCAGGGCTTTGAAGAACCATTACCGCGTAGAAGCAACTAAGATAATTTTAATACTTTAGATAGCTGGTCGCTTACGAGAGGTGATCGCATATTGATGTTCAACTGTAGTGAAACCAGAATCCACTCATTTAAAAGTCAAAAATTAGGATATTAATGTTTCCATGAGTCGGGTCCGCGTGCTTCGTCTAAACGCGAATCATTCCCCAAGAATTTATCCCCACAATTAGGAAGACCCTCGATAACAATGACCTCAACCAGGTTGTGGCATCCAGCGATTTTAATAAAAATAAGAGTTTGGGTAGTGTGCTCAGTCTCGCGGGCTCAATAAACCTAGTCTCGTCCATTCTTATTTAAGGATTTTCCCAAAATTACAAAGATGAAGAAGCTATGTTGGTTTCCTTCCGAGGGGAAGAAAACATTGATAATGGCCGAAAACTCCCGAAGAATATGCCGTCGCATTTTGCTGTGAGAACGATATTACCACTCTTCACTTTTAATAGATAGTTACAAACTTCTTGTTTTATAATCCTCTAAAACTGTGCGCGTCCTAAGTTTTCAAACACAGAACGACATTATCCTCTGGTAATTTAATTAACCTTAATTCCTTTCATCACAAGACTCAGAGTAACCATATAAAGGTGAAATGAGAAAGATGATAGATCAAAAGGTCTTACTGTCTATAAACCGTTAATCTGAAAAGCTTTATAGAAGTATTGGTGCTTTTTATTCTTTTGTTTTCGAATACGATTACGTCAAATGTAAAGAAAAAACAACAACAACAACTAAACCAGGCAATTTGATTTTTTGTTTTAAATCCCCGTGCACATTAAATGAAATCATTTTGGATGTTACTTGCTGCCTCCGATTCCACACCCTGTTGCATTTTGTTGCGTGCTGTTGAAAGTTGTTGCACAAAGTTTGAAACCGCTCGATCGTTTAGCTGCGTGAAAACGGACGCAACAATTCCCAACATGTTGGGAGTTGTTGCGTCCATTTGCACGTAGCTTAACAACTGACCTATTTTATTTATTAACGACTATGCGAGCTAAACTCTTTATTCAAAAACCCGTACTAGCTACGGTTGTGGTATATTTTACTCGAATATGCGCCTAAGATGATAGGAGACTTACCTAAAACAGCTGGAATATAAATCAAGCACAGAAGATTGAACATCGTCAAAAGCCCAAGGAGTAATCATGTCTCTAAGTCATTACAAAGTGAATTTAGAAGCATGCCAAAATGGTTTATTCATATCATAATTTATGATCACACATCAGTTATTCTTTGCTGATATTGTATTATTAATTTGCCCATATATGATAGCATATTTACTCGTTACTTTCGCACACTATTGGCTCTTTTTGTTACCACACTCATCAAAGCGAAATGGTTTAAATGGTAACAGATATCTAACGAGGAACTATAGCGTAAATAACATATTGATGTAGATAGTAAAGCCTTTCCTTGAACATGATCACGGTAAAAAGAGATAGATTTGAATTATAAAGGCCACTCGATGATGCTTAACATGCTCTTTAATCTGAACAGTAAGAGAAAAACTTTCCAAACATAGTTTTATCCTTAATAGTGGTAGCAAGCAGAAATCAACCTAAGTTTTTATCAGTGTTTTTTTTTTACTGACAGGAATTTTATTGACAGCCAGTTGTTGGTCTTCAGGGTTTCGTATTATTCGCTTTAACCGTTTTTATTCAAAATGACTTCAAATTCGTTGAAGGGGTATTCAGAAGAGTGATTCAAATTGACAGAGCTTTTTAAGATCTCTATCAGTCGAATGTGGTGATTCTAAGAGCCTTTTTACATGGAGTGGGAGACCCTGGTCTAGTGGGGTAGGTTTCTTTTGTTTTGTGTTCCCCAGAGCGTGAAAACAAAAGAAACCAAACCCACTAGACCGGGATCCCCCACTCCATGTAAACAGGCCCTAAGACGAGGAAGGCTACGAGATTTTCTTAACATTCGTAAACCAGTAGAACATAATTCTGGCGGGAAAACTTGATAGCTGTCTTCATTCCATTTTATAGTGGAAGTTTCGTTGTGACGAAAACAAAGATGTTGGAAGTTCAATCATTTTGCGATCGAGACGGGGCTAAACGTTTCTGGTAAAACAAAGTGAAATGAAGCTTTCCGGGGGTGTCTTTTTTGGGGGAACACGTGATTATTATTAGTACTCTAATTTTTCCTTTTAACATTTTCATTGTCATAATTCATTTTTGAGCAAGAGGTAGTACAAATAATGATTGTTGTTGTTGTTGTTGTTTGAGCAAAATATCTTCATCGTAATCGTCCTTCTCCTCTAATAATCTCTATTACAAATGAGAAGCGTCCAAGTTAATTATTGTCAATCAAATTTTTAGTGAGCTGTTTTAAGAGACTTTTAAAAAGGCACATTTCCTAAAAGGGAAGTAAAATTCGATCAAACGACACGACTTCCACATTTTGCAGTATTCCAAATGACTTACTTGACCCCGTGAGCAATTATAATTAGCTCTTCTAAATTAAGAGTACAATCGCGCACAAATAGGCTGATTCGAGTGGAAACGTAAGTATAAAATGAAACGATACGCTATAAAGGAGAATCCCAGCTATTGCGCGTGTTCACATGACGTCATGGCGGCCATATTTGTGTCCCAAAACAATGAAACGGTGGCCATATTTGTCTGTCCTGTCGGAGAGGAGCTCTTTTCTTATGTAAACCCTTACTTTTGTTCCAATAAATTTGCATAGATGCTGGTCACGTGAGTGAAAACACAGAATAGAATTTATAATTACGGTAAAACTCGAAGAGTACATTTTTTTGAGAGATTTCCGGTGTACCGGTAAAAAAATAGTTAAGCATATTGCATTTATACCTGGATTTTTGCATATTGGGATAGCAAAAATATCAAGTCATTCTACTACTTGGCAGTTTAAAACAATGAAAAAAAAACATCCTAAAGGCCTATTAAAAGCCTTCATCTGACTAAAAAAGCAACGAGAACGCTGACGTCCCCCTAGCCTGAATTTCATCCGATTGTTTCGAGTCGTTTTCTCCTGTCTGAATCGACCGGCCCTTAATACCTTCCAGTGACATCACCACTACCCGAAAACTGGGTAGTGATTGCGATTGGTTGATTGTCTAAACATTCGCATAATTATGCATAATTATGAGACATTTTAGCGGGATTGTCATTTGATATTCAGTGGATAACATCCCTGGCATGCTTGCGTGGAGTTCAAGCATTTCGATAATCTTTATCGTAAACAGCAAAATTGCCCTCGTCTTCGAAACTGAAATACTAAATTGAACTGCGAATGAAGAATCATTTGGGAGAATCGGTAGGTTTTTCATTTAAAGCCGCTTTATATTGTGGTTTCGGCAGTGATTTTGTTTATGCGAAGTTTCTGAGACCAATGTAGCAATTCGACCTTCTAACTATTTTCTGTTCCCTTTTCTTTCTTGTTTCCTCGTTTTTGTTCTTCTTTAAGGACCAAATAGCTTCTTTTGAATAGATAAGTGGTCCGTGTGTGTCAGTTATTTCGTTGCGTGATTGCGACAGAGTTTGATTCTGGAATGCGAGTACTGCATTTAGTTTGAATTGCGATCGAAAAAAGTAAAACCATTCTGTCTCAAGCAGACATTTCCAAATGACATTTCTTGGTTTGCCACTTGAACATCGTGTTTAACTTTGCATGAATCAAAGCAAAGGAGTAGTGATGTCACTGGACGTCATTAACGGCTAGTCGATTCAGACGTTACTGATGGAGTAATAACGACTAGAAGTAATAGGATGAAATTCAGGCTAACGTCCCCCCGTACCGCTCATGAATAGCACACAACGGATCTGATTGTCTTTGTTTTACTCTGTCAAATCGCAGGGCAGGCTGTTCCAGTGAAGTGCTCCGCTATAACTGAAACTGTTCTTCATGAAGTTAGTTCGCGGGAACAAGACAATTAGTTTGTTATCAGAGTACCCTTATTGATTAGCGCGTTTCATATCGTCTAACAAACTGTAGAAGATAAATATCGTGGAACAAGATCATTTAAAGAATTGTAAACCATTAGGGCTTTTTGCATTTGCAACTGAGTGCTCAAGTCTTTCCAATTAAGTTGTCTAAGTTAGCGGTTGGCATCAGCATCATATCTAGAAAAGGTTAGAACACGAGGAGCACGCTGTTCTGTCGCACTTTGTAATAATCGACGCACTTTGTAATAAAATTGTCGCACTTTGTAATAAAATAAGCTGTCGCACTTTCTAATTAACTTGAAATAGATTGTCGGAGGAAAAGTAAACCCAATAAGAAGTATCGTCGAAAACAACAACAACAACAACATATAGGATAGGCCAGGGCTAAAAGCGAAGCTCCCATTAATCGTTTGGCAACGTGAAAACGGACGCAACAACTCCCAACATGTTGGGAGTTATTGCGTCCGTTTGCACGTAGCTTAACAACTGACCTATTTTATCTATTAACGAGTATGCGAGCGAAACTCTTTATTTAAAAACCCGTACTAGCTACGGTTGTGGTATATTTTGCTCGAATATGCACCTAAGATGATAGGAGACTGTATAAATCAAGCACAGAAGATTGAACATCGTCAAAAGCCCAAGGAGTAATTATGTCTCCAAGTTGCAAACGAGATAATTCTTAGATTTCAGAAGTCCAGACGCTGGCACCGCTGTGTCTGCTTCAGCTTTGATTAATGTATATTAATTGTAAGTATGCGGTGATGCTGAAGCCTGCCTCCGTTCATTTCACTTTTATCTCAGATTATGGCCACATTAATTATTTAAAAACAACATTAAAAAAAAAAAGATTTCGAATGTGTTTGTGAATAAATTACATCCACATTGAAAAGAAGCCTTGGCCAGTTTTTAAGAACTTATGTTACTTTCTTGGAATGTGCTGGAATGTGCAATTGCCTACGTAGCCAGGTCGCATTCTATGTTCTTTACCTTAAACAGAGGTATTGCGTAATGGGATTTAAGGAAGGCACACGCTATCATGGCCTGAAATACTTCCTTAACTTCCCTGTCTCTGAGCAGCTGTGTTCAAGTTCCACTCGAACGCCGTTGAGTCTGATAACTTAATACTTCTTCGAGGTGCAGTTAGTTCGTAGGACTTCACAGGAGCAACCATGTTGCTGCTTTTGTATTTTCTATCTCTTCCCTTATTCTTCCATCAAACAGGTTAGTGCATAGTGCAAAGTTCGAGTTTGAATAACTGAAAGGACTCGTAACTATCAACCAAACGCACCATTAAAACACCCCTCTGTAACAGACCCAGTGAAACCCTACCCAGTAGTTTACTTAAGTCCGCCCCGATATTTGGCGAACAATTTGTTTCTACCCGGCTAATTTTTTGCGTCCCCGGTCATTTTCTTTCTATTACTTCTGCACGACCAGTGTATTTCACTGTTCATATTTGTTTAGAAGAAGCAAAACTCTACAACATTATTACCATGAGACAAAAACAAAATACGGTGGGCACAGGTAATCAGTTTATTATTAAAAAAGTGTAAATCATTTAGTTCATTGTTTGTTTCTCGCTAGAGCAATATGTAAAAGGCGTTTAAAGTTGCAGTAAAGATTTGAGGCCTGCCACGTGCACCCCTTTCCACAACTAAGAAGAAAAACCAAGTGGAAAATACTCCAATCCAGTGACGTTTGCTAACCCAGTGAAGATCAATTTCACTGGGTCTGTTATAGAGAGATGTATTTTATGACTTCAAAACGTCAGGTTATTTCGGTGGAAATGTTCATAGGATGAAGACGAGTACCATTAATTTTGTTTCCTTCCTTTTCCTGTTATGTATCCTAAGAGACCGCCCGGTGGCAAGAAAGTCAAAACACCAAACTCTGTTTAGCACTTCGCTGGCTGTTTGATATTAAACTTTTTGTAACTCTCTGACTTCTTAGTTTGATTTCCACTTCGACAGATCCGAGCGAAGATTGATAGTCGAACCCAACCCCAGATTCTCTCGAGGAGGGTCTTATGGCAGCTGAACGGGAAGCTACGTAGATCGAAGTGGGCTATTAGCGAAACTGAAAACGGAAGGAAAGCATGATGCTTTCATCTAAATCGGGCCCCTTGTTTCTAAATACGAAGTTTCCAAAATGGGAAGATTTTACAGCGAAATTCGTTGTTCATTAATTATGCCGTACAAAAGGCCAACATTCCCACCTCCGATTATTAAAAAGCAGCTTACTAGTTTATCAAAGAATCTTTCAGTGTCGAAGTCAACACGTATGAAACAGAAACGAGACCTATAAAGAATTTTAACTTAATGTACTCACCTATCTGATGAAACAACAGGAATAACAACGGTGAATATAAATAAACCATAAACATGGCTTCTTCCAAAGTCGCATATATTGGGAAGATTACTCGCAGTCAGATAATAATAAATGTTATGTTCAGTGAATCGATGCTGCAGTAAGCATTAGCACACAGTACAGGTCGACAAGAAGAAGAGGCAATTATTTGGTGACATGCACGATAAATAAATTACAATTACAGGCTACCTGCAAAATAGCAGAGCTAATCGAGGCAGGTAGTATGCAAGAAAGTTGCTTGAGGAATGCAGTGCCTATAAAATGGCAGATATGGGGAACAATCGCGAGTCAGTAGAACACACATTTTAAAGCATCATGTAGAAGTATTTCAGGGGGAAGTTAACATTGCGGAATTGTGAGCGAGCATGTCAGCGATTGATTGTGACATGCGTGTCGACTTACAAAATCACAGGTTTGTGTTGCGTAACTTAAATATTGATCATGATAGGCCTTTTTGCTCGGTTTTTGTCAAGTTTCTTCAGGCAATTTTAGTGACATCTCAGGTCGCTATTTCCATCACAAGTAGTTCAACATAAGGCGTATTTAAACGCGAATTTTTTCATTATTACTAAAATGAGTTATGCGGTCAAAAGTATACTACTAGGTAGGAATAGCGAATTTGTAAACTGTCTCGACAGTCAATATCTAACTCTGACTGAATATTGACCATGTTTCAACAATTGGGCCCCGCCTTGCCAATGAAATCCCTCCAAATGATAATTATTATAATTATTTAAGAGGCAGTATCCCTAAAAGCGTTCCACTCGATTTTGGACTCGACAAAACTTTTGCCTTATATTTTTATCATCAATAATACTACTATCTATCCTTAAAACGAAGAAATTGCAGTTAGAATGAAGAAATTATTTATTTTACTGCCATTAGCGGCTAAGATATGCAAATTTTAAGGATCGTAGACTGTTTGCAATCATTTGGAAGCATATTGCTTCTTCTTACTGTTCCAGTACCATTTAGGCATTATTTTTTACTAATTCAATTAAGAAAGCATCATGCACGAATAAATGCCTCAAAAAAAAAACATCACAAATTTTCCAATATGACACCTAAGTCAGACCTAAAACATGTTTTAGTTAAATATTAATAGCTATTTTGTCAAGTTGTATGTAATAAAACGTGAGGCACAACGCGATTCAGAATTGAAGGATTCGACTTAAATTTACATATTGAAGCTGAATTCGCATTGCGTGACACCGGTTGCTGTGATAGTAAAAAAAATTCTACATGATCCTACAAATGACAATTTTTCTGTTTTTTGGGTTTTATCAACAAGAGAACGGATCGGAAATAGGTTAAGCATATAGAAGATTAAGTTTACTTTTCCACTAACCTTCGTATTAATAGTCTCGGCCGGCCGTCAACTCCCAGTAGTTGGCCTTGAATTGGTCAGTAAACTGGGTCGAGAAAAATACACATTACTCCCTACACCACCCCACCCCCTCGCCATTTTTTCTACTCGCATCCCTCCAAGGGTCGCCCCCACAATCTGCGCGCCACGAAAAGGCTATTCGACATATTTCAGTCGCGTTCTAAACAAACATTTTTGTTGTACAAATACTGCATTAACGAGAACTATGCTTCTCCTGTCTAGTGACAGGTGGAAGTATTTACATTTTGCTACGGGACGGTCTTTCACACATTCGCCTTTACACTATATATATGGGACGAGGGTACACGGCAGTCCTTGAAGAAGAATTAAGAAAATATGGACTGGAGTTCAAAGAAGTAAATCAGCAACCAGAATACGGTTACCCGCTATTCATGTTATTTGCCCTTAAAACAGTGAAATCAGCTGTGAAATGTGTTAAGGGGGCAGTACGGTTAAAAGTATTATTTTTCGTTGATTTCCACCCTTTTACTTAAATATCTAGCCAAGATTTTATTCAATCCAAAAATGGCTCAATTAAGTTACAGTCCTTAATTCAAGAATTATTTGTCAGTTTTTGGATGATTTTTTTTTTTTTTTTAATATTTTGGGGGGAGGGGGAGAGATGTTTAAGATTCAGAATATACAAAGTCTAAGTACAAAATAAATAGAACTAAGGAATTATATATATTATATTATATTATAGTTCTACATCAGTATGAAGTAGTATAAGAGCTAATGATTTGGCTACTGAAATATATGCAAGAATATGACTAAACTATGAAATGGTGTAATTCCTGCTGCTCTTTAAATAAGATATTTCGATAATTATTCCTAAAGGATTCTAGTGATACTGTATTTCTAAGTTCCAGACTTAAGCTGTTCCACCGTCAAGTAGAAACTGCGAACGTCCTACCGCCATCGGTCACCGGATTAAATTTTGGACGACTATGTTGCTGACTGTTGAGTCTTAAGGAGTCTTCAATATATAAGGGAACTTCACCCTTGATGCGTTTGTATGCCACATAACATTTAGCTATTTTCACTTCTTCATAAAAAGGAAGCCACTGTAGGCTATTAAAAAGCTTAACACGAGACGCCTGGTTATTAGCGTCGGAAATTACCCTTGCTACTCTTTTTTGTAGCTTAAAAACAGGGTTTAAATTCTCCTTATCACAACTAGTCCAGATTGAAATGACATAATGCAATACAGATCTTATCATAGTATTATTATTCAATAGCCTTTGTTTCATGGGCAGGCAAGATCTTATCTTTTTTAATACGCCAATTCGCTGAGACAACAAACATAAACGACACGAAAACGAAACATGTATGCAAAATAGGACAGACGCTTATTACATACATTGCTGCTTCCTTTTACCTTTGTAGCCTCTTTACGTGACCTTATCATTCCTGGGGAAAAAGGAATGACTTCAAGTCTGTGTTACAGTTCTTGATGTTCGAACCCTGGCAGTACAATCGCTGAGTTATTCATTCTCGGATGCGGTACGACATGACGAAGTTGGACCCCCACTGATTTTTGCCGCGTTATGATAAAGTGTGATGTGCTATTCAGAATAATATTAATATTGAAGGATATCACACTTCTTTGACGTCGTTGTAAATTATCGCCATCTTGAGCTTAAAGTGGAATACCAGAACTATGCAAATGGTTGGTGACCTCATCTTCACAATTTTCCTCCTTTTGATATTAAATTGTAACTTCTTTACAGAAAATATCCATCAATCCACCAACCTATTATAGCCATAACAACGCAGACCCCCCCGCCCCCCTCCCCCCCCACACAATTTTAATTGTCAATTTTTAGCTAGAAATACAAAATAAGAATTGCTGAGACTACGGAGATTCCACAAAGATCGTGTCTGGGGCCATTGTTGTTTACCATTTACTCTAGCAAACTCTTTGAAGTCGTCAAATATACCATCTATCTGAGACACATTTCTATGTTGATGACGCTCAGCTTTACCTGTCGTCTAGTCCTGACTTGGCTACTAATCAGACTGATGCGGTCGTTGCCATGGAACGCTGTATATCGGACATTCGTATGTGGATGCTTATGGATAAGCTCAAACTTAACGATGACAAAACTGAGTTCATGTTGATTGGTACAAAATAGGAACTTTCCAAAGTATAAATATTGATAGCCTTACCGTAGGAAGCGTTGACGTTGCTCCTGTTTCTGAGGCAAGAAATTGAGGGACATGGTTCGATTCTTATCTGAATCTCCAGGAACAGATCCACAAAGCTTGCAAATCTGGGTTTTTCCATTTATACTGACTATTAGGTGTATCCGAAAGTATCTGTCTCAGGAATCTGCTCGAACTTTGGTCCATGCCTTTATCATAGGTCGGATAGATTACTGCAGCAGCCTTCTATTTGGTTTACCCTCTGTTCATCTACTTAAACTGCAACGCTTACAGAATACAGCTGCTCGGCTTATGCCTAATGTTCCTCGCTGCAGTCACACAACACCAGTGCTATGTTCATTACATTGGCTTCCTGTCAAATTTTGTCTTGATTTTAAAATACTTCTCGCGCTAATATTCGGACATGCGCCTGGTTACTTGATTGATTTGATTGCTATCAAATAACAGCCGCGCTATAATCTTCGTTTAGCTGGCGGTCTTATCTTAAAGTACCCTAGTTTAAAACTGAAAAACACTTTAGGGAATCGTGCTTTTTCATCTGCGGCCCCTAATCTATGAAACAATCTGCCCCTTCACTTCCGTCTTGAACGTTTTAAATCTTGACTTAAAACTCATCTTTTTAGACTAACTTTTGATATGTAATGTTTTTAACCTACTATGTAATACATTTAGTGTTTTTACCTTTTTAATTTAATTTTTAGTGTTGTTTGCTTTTAGCCTTGATTATTATGCTCATTTTAGCCTTAATTGATTAAAACTTTCCCTTACCAAACCATATGTATTTTGAAACTGATTTTAAAGTATTTAAAATGTATTTTCAGTATTTGAACACTATTTTCCTGTATTTTAATACTATTTGACAAAAAAATTTAAATTTTCGCCCCTGTTTGAAATATATCTTGAGTGTAGTTAAATTGTATTTCATGTAAAGGAAAACCTCTCTCATCAATTTACAATGTATTTTGTTTAATAAATATGATTAAAATAGAGTATTTAAAATGTATTTTGGGCATAGAACCACTAACACTGTTACAAACAGAGTTCAAATAGACTATTTGAAATATGTTTTAAGGGCTTTTATGCTGACTGTAATTAAGATACTTTTAAATAGGGTACTTTAACTCTGTTTTGAGTTGTATCTAAAATGTATTTTGAGACGCATCCACTCACAAAGTTACAAACATAGTTCAAATAGACTATTTGAAATATGTTTTAAGAGCCTAAATGCTGACCGTATTTTAAATCCTTTTAAATAGGGTACTTTAACACTGTTTTGAGTTGTATCTAAAATGTATTTTGAGACGCATCCACTGACAAAGTTACAAACAGAGTTCAAATAGACTATTTGAAATATGTTTTAAAACCTTAAGAACTGACCGCATTTTAAATACTTTTAAATAGGGTACTTAAACACTGTTTTGAGGTCTATTTGAATTGTATTTTGGGCACACAGCACTCTGACTATAAAAACAGATTATCCATAAACTATTTGAAGTCTGCTTAAAGTCATCAAATGCTTACCTTATTGTAAATACTTTAAAGTAGTGTACTTATAACTTATTATTACTAGGGTGCAATACTGTAATGTCTTTTGGGAGACTTATACTCAGACTATAAATAAAAGTAACAATTGCACAAAGTTAATTTTTAAGCCTTCATCGTGTCACGAACTCATAAATGACTCAA
This sequence comes from Porites evermanni, assembly GCA_942486025.1. NCBI lineage: Eukaryota > Metazoa > Cnidaria > Anthozoa > Scleractinia > Poritidae > Porites > Porites evermanni. The sequence continues at coordinate 58,670 of CALNXI010001808.1, read as the reverse complement.
AACAAGCTGTCACATATTGTGGACCGGATTCTCCTCCCAACAAAGTTCGAAGCTGAGCGAAAAATTAAATCTAAATTAAATAAAAAAAGAGAAGAAAATTAGGAATAGGTTTTAGCTTTGACTGACAACACGTAACTGTGACAGTGTTCCGATAAAAGATCTATCCGTTCCTCACTGTTCATTACCTGCAAGCTCTCTGCGAAAATCTCCGCGTAGATTTTAGCCGTGATTCAATTAATGCAGTTACGGGACTTTCCATAAGTTTTTTAAAAGAAACTTCTTAAAATCGCATTTTAATTTCATATAGAAATTTTTTCACAAACAGCCGAAGCCGCGGGCCGAGAACCGGATGCACGCGGTCAACAGAGGTTTATCTAAAATAAGCCCTTGAAATTACATAATAAATAAATTATCCAAGCTAAGATCTCACCTCATATATATTGCATCAAGAAACAAAGCTCAGATATGAATAAACTCCGACATATGGTTATCTTTCTCTCATAGATTATTCCGCACATGCATGGCATATTATTTCTAAGATGTCACGCGCGACTGAAATCACGACTTCGCGCCGCGGTGATGTGACAAATGCACGTGATAAACAAACCGTCCTTTGTCCTTTGCTCATTTCAAATTATTGTACCGGCGGTTGCTGTGATGGCGGGTGCGCTTGATTTTACTGTTTGTTACGATCTTACAAAAGTATACATTTCAACTCTGCGGATTGTCTGAACACGTAGATGTTGCATTTATCACGGATCAAAAATGGGTATGACTCCTCAGCGACTGTTATGTACTTTGAAAGGATCTGGTTCAGTTTCTCTCCGAAGCACGCGGTCTTGTGCTGTCTTGTGTGTTAATCCAAGAGTCTTCTGTTATGTGAGTATTATACACAATATATGCATAACATGTTACTAAGACGCTTAAGTATACGCCATATGAGAAACAAATGAAGGGTAGTAAACATTTATATACTCCCGCCTGTACGGCAATTTTAGTTTTTACAGGGTTCCATGCTCAGCCTCGCTGTTCTCAGTCACTTGATGTCACGTCACCGACCTCTTTCATGCTCGTGTAAATTTGATGGTGTTATTCTTATGTTGTTCTTTATCAGCCAATAATTAAACGTTCAGGCGTAGCCTGCAAGCTTCTGATAATAATTGAGTAAAGCCGTGAATATAATAAAAAATGTAAGTTACATGTATGTAGATTATTATTTACCGGTAACGTAACGCAATACTCTTTTGAAGCGGAAGATTGATAGCCTGTGTACCGACCCCCTTCCCCTCCGATTTTTATTGAGGGGAGGGGGTTTGTACACAGGCTAAAGATTGATTTCAGCATTTCTGAAAAATTCCATAAGAATTTCCCGAGAATTCGTAGGGAAATCAACGTAAAGTAATCGGCTAAGAGATAATTCCGGTGAAATCCTAGCGTAGGACTGTGTGGAGAAATTTCGCAGAAGTAAATCTTGCTTTTTCAGAGTAATTTTCGACGGTTTTGTATTCATTTTATTTCATGAATTTAAATGGTATTTTCATCCTGTTTTTGTACTGTTTTTATGCTCTTTCGACCGATTTTTGTACTGTTTTCAGACAACTCTAAGGCTATTTTCTTACAATTTTATACTGTTTTTGCATTTTTGCATCCTATTTTTGATGTATTTTCACAATATACGCGTGCTATTGCTTTTCTTCCTCTGTGGTATTTTAATACTATTTTCAAAGTATTTTTATTGTATTTGCAAATACGATTATTTTACTAAATTTCGAAACCCATTAAAAAGCTATTAAAATATATTTTGAAGCATAACATTTTAATAGCGTTTTAAACAGGTTAAAACACCTTTAAAATCAGTCGAAAAATATATTAAAAATATATTTTTGGACCTATTTTAAACCTGTTTTTTTCAAAATACGTTTAAAATTGCCATTAAAAATAGTTTTAAAATAGTATAGCAAATTAAAATATGTTTCTGAAACTGTTTTTATCCTGTTTTTATTCCGATTTATAAGATATTTAAAAACTATTTTAGACCTGTTTTGAGCCTTGCAAAAGCCCTGGAATTTTTTATATATTTTAAACGAATTTAAAAATACGTTAAAAATTCTTTTTTAATAGCGTTTTAAACAGGTTAAAACACCTTTAAAAGCAGTCGAAAAATACATTAAAAATACACTTTTCACCCTATTTAAAACCTATTTCACAAAACAGGTTAAAAACAGTTTTCAAAAATAGCTTAAAAATACATTCAAAACAGTGTTGGATTTGGTAAGGGTTTGTTACGCGCTTTTGATCATATTTACATAGAAAAGCGCGTTATAAATTCTTAATTATTATTATGATTATTATTATCTTGCATACATGGCTTTTAGCGTTTACTAAGTCGTTTGCGTACTTGTAGTTGCGTATTTGGTTTGTTAACTACGTGATTGACAAGCGACGCGAGCAAACGAATTAGGAAACGCTAAGAGCAAGAGAGAAACAACTGCTCACAGGGTAGCTCCGTACAGTTGTGGTTTACGCATTCTCGAAACACGAGGCTTAGCTGTACGCAACATGTATTCTTTGCACATTGTATCCACTCATTTTTGGGTTTTATCACGCTTTTGGAAGGAGCGTGATTATAATGTTGTGCCTTTTGAAGTCAGTCGCTTTGTAAATGTGACCGTAGCTTATCACAGTAGAGTTCTAAGAAAAGCTTGATGTTTTGAATGCTTAGTCCGAGATCCGAACGACGATATATATTGCTAGTCAAACTAGCCTTAAACCGACAAACCCATCTCCAGATTTTCATACGTAGGGTCTTTCGTTTATCGAAGTGGGATTCTAGAGGAAAAAAAGCATAATGCTTTCAGCTACAGTAAAAACCTTGCCTTGTTTCTAGATACGTGGTTTTCAAAATGGGAAGGTCTTTATCGCTTCATATGAACCGCTATTGAAAATTGTTCAAAGTGGAAAGATGACAAAGTTAAACCCGAAGCAAACAAAATGATTTAAAATGTATTTCACGCCACACAAGCCTTTTATTTCAGGCGCAGCATACCTTGAGTGGTCCTAGCCTTGAGTGATACGAATTTTTTTACCCAGACTAGACTAATTCTGTAACAAACACATAAACTCCTGCAAAACTCGGTGGATTCAGCATAAAATTAAGTTTAAAAAAGTCGCATTAGGACGCATATCTTCGAATGCCATCGATAAATTCGATATCTTAGGCTTATATATTGAAATATAGGGAGTGAACAGCTGTTCAGTGCACTGAGCGAAGAGAAACAATTTTGGGATATCGCTGGATACCCAAAGCACTAGTCATCTAGGTATCCTCGGATGGTACCGGGGATACCCAGAACACCGAGGCATAAATAGGGTACCAAAGTATGGAGATCACTGTGCGCCGCCATATTGAAAAACGAGAAGAACCTGGTGCGGCAGTTTGTTTTATTGTCGATCTGTGAACAAAGGTGACTTTTGTCTGCACATGCTTGAACTATTCCCAGGTTTTTCGGCTTTTCGTACTTTCCACAGAACAAGCAAATTTGAGCGGCAAAAATTGATCACCCGAACTTTGAAGGAGGATTATCCTTCAACAGGTCGTCGGTAAGCCAGGTAAAGGACATTAATATAAAAACAAACTCAACGTGAAGACAGAAAATCATTGTTCACGTTTTTTACGGTATTTTTTCGGTCGATAAAGCTCTACTGGTAGACACATAACATCAACAAAGATGGCGATATCACCACAACGTTTAGCGTCAATCCCTGTTATTTTACGGAAAGTCGTAGGCTGGGATTTATTAAGTTAAGTTTTGTTCTACGTGAAAATTAAAATTTGGGTTCCAACCCTTGAGACTTTTGTGTTCGTTTTTGATATGGAAATGTCAATCAATGAGTAACTCTTCCGTGTATACACTATCTACTGTCAACATTTGATACCTTGTTTTGGGTGTTCCGTAATATACAAAAAGTGGGGTGAAGGTCGTGCGGTTGAATTCCAAAAGAGTGCAAGAGTCTAAAGTAATCAGCAAAAATGTAAATAATCTCCAAGCTAACAGTGGGAGTTGGAAGCATGCGGCACCAGCTTCATTGCACAATGTGGAGCACTAGTTAGTAGTAGGTGCAGTATATACAGTGTATGTACAATGAAGTGGATACTATCATAGCAAAGCTAGTTATACAACATCACTGCCCACTCTGATTTCTACTACTGGTCTGTTCTTACAGGTTTGGTGTTTGGGGGGAGGGTATATCCTTTTATTCATCAAGTGGCTAGAATTTTTTTTTTTAAAAAAAAAGGTTTGCACATGGGGAGGGGGGAAAGAGAGAAAAGGAACACCTTTCCTGTCAGCAATAAAGAATAAGCCATTGGACCTTGGGTTTGGTCTATGTGTTTGCACAACCTCAAAGGGTGCAGAGAAATGTAGGCAACTTGGGGCGAAACCACCCCTTGTAAAATGTTGTTGAGTGGCTGCTCCCAGGACTTTGAGAAACAGCACATTATATTCATGAAGAGGTGCCAGCTGCCAAATTTTCCACTTGGACGCACAATAATGTAAATATGAAGATAAAGACGTTGTTAGTTTGAGTGATAGAACATACCACATAAACAATAAGCTTACCTTTCTCCGTTTTCTCCTGGTCGGCAGGACGTTTCAATGAAGTGGAAAAATACGTTTCCTCTTCCAAAAAAGACTCTGAATTGTAGCATTTTGTAAATTAAAACTTTCCGATCCCAGTCGATGTACTTTGGTTCAGATGAGTTTTTTTTTGCAACGCACTCAGTAATATACGCATGTTAAAAATCTTGTCAACACCCCTATAAGTACTCTTGGCTAAAAGAAAGACATCACACTTTGTAAACCTGTACATGCCATCTTGAACGAACGATTCGCTTTGGTAGCCATCTTTGTTTACTCACTTGTGCGCGGTGAGGAGACTGAACACTACAAAATCAAACAGTCAATCATACAAAAGTCTCCTTTGTTCGATCTGTGCTGATACCCGCTGAAGTTTCGATTCCTTGAACATAACATTTTGTCATCTGGTAGTAAATATCTTCCCCTATGTGCGAGTTTGGAAGCGGTCATGTGGATGACTTTGTATACAACTGTTTCATCCCTATTCTTACTTCAGATAGGTGAGTACATTTAGCTGAAAACTTTTTACAGGCTTCGTTTCTGTTTCTGACCCAATGACATTGAGACTGGAGGATTGTTTGCTATGAACTTACTTCGGAAATGAATATTTTGCTTGAGCATCGGCTTGTTCGGAGGTGAATATTTGGCTTGAGCATCGGCTTTGTAAAGCAACAGTTCATCTTGTCCTTTTGCATTTATCCTAAGTGTTTTGCTAGCAACATTAATTAGGACTTAAAATTCAATTGCAATATTGTTTTACTTTTCATTCCAAAGTCATTCTGTCACACCACAGATCACAAAAAAGATAGTACGTACATGTAGTTCTCATATCAAAAGACCATTTACACAACCTTATTAAGATTTAAACGCTTATAAAGTGGGACGCCCTTTCAATAGGTTAATTATACGTCGTAGCAACTTTGTGTGCATGCGACGACCTTCGCTTACTGTCAGTAAATAGAGAGATCCTGCTGGATTTTAATGGCCACTTAAGTGGCGTTTAATTGACAAAAATCACAAACAAGTTGTGATTACAATAGTACACTGTTATAACGAAATTATAAATCACTACGAAAAATTAGGTGGGGGCAAATTACGCCCGCACAAAAATAAAAACAAGATTAGAAAACAACCAAGGAGGCGTTGTGGGGGGTGGTGGGACAAAATGAGAAGGGACAGACTTTCACTTTCGCTGAGATGTGCTCGCTGAACTGGGTCGCAGAAAAACGGGAAGAACGTGTTGCAGCCTTTACATAGCTGATGACTCTGCACGTGACAGATAAAAGACCGTGTAATATACCGCAGAGGCCACCCAGCGAATTGCTTATCGCAGTGCCGCTCCCTAACTGTTATCTGCTGATAAGCTTATCTTTGGTCCCAACATAAATTCCATTATGTTCATTCCGTTACATAATGTTGGCCTATCTGTATAGACTGTTTGATAGTTCGTAAACTTTTCATGCAAAATGCAAGGCGGAAGTACAGCTTCACAAAACAGGAAGTATATTATTTTCGCGCGCGCGAATCCCGGTCCTATCTCGGGTGTAAACTGCCACGGTCGCGGGTCGTGGGCGATTGTCACAGCTGAAGCTGTTTTTTCAACGTGCTATAATTGATTTTAAAACTATATAATCTAGTCACGGTGTCCTAATCAGCAGCATGATAAAATTTAAGCTTCTAATGTTGGATTTTCAGTTGCTGGTCTAGATCACACAAAATTCGGCTTTTATCATTTTCAAAGTTTTTTGTTTATTGTTGTGATAGTAATATCGAGTTACTAAAATCTACATTTTGACAAATTTCAATCCATAGCCAATCACTGGTGAAAATTTTATAGCGATCGGACAAGGAAAAAACCACTTTTAAGGCGATTGAAAAATATCGGTATGGCCTCTGAAAAACTTTATCGAAACACCTTAAAAATTATGCATCATTCAATCAGGATTGTCAAATTGCCGAAATACTGATTTCTACTCATCTTAAGTTATGTCACTCAATGAAACAACGTCTAATTATTTCGTCAACTGACTACTTCCAAGTTTATTTGCTAACGCAAAAGTTACGCATTTTTACGTGACCAAAGGGTAAATTAAATACGTTTTAAGTACTTTTATGACAGCAAACGTTTATCACCATGGTTGCACTTAAGTTCCTGGAACGCGAATTTAAAGGTCTGTTGGACTTTGTACGAGGTAGAATAAAGCATGTTTACGGAATTAACTTGGTACAGCTTTTGAAATAAATTAGCTCTTGTTCAAACGTCTAAAAACACAATTACGCCGCATACCTCCGAGTTAGATTCAATATCTAAGTACCAATTATTAACGTCTCATTTGAAAAATATGATGTTTTGTACCTCACTTTGAACTGGATGAAACATAGTTCACGTACGTTGTCGTTGTGCCGTTCGCAATATGAAAATATGAACCCTTAAACAGCTGCAACACTGTACTCAGCGTTTGAACCACGAAGATATTTAAATGCTATGCTTCTAAACACCTTAAGCCGTAAGAAAAGACGACAAAATTGGGAAGAACCAAAATGGCGGTCTCTAAGTACCCCTGTTTAACCTAGACTGCTTGCAGTCCGCCTTTTCTGTTAAAATCCGTCTAGTTCTTATCTCAGCCAGCGCGATTGCAAACCACGACGTTATGTTACAATTAGGGGTTAGGACCAGACGAGAAAAGACGGACTGCGGACTCTTAGTTTTGTTGTAAACAAACTCTCCAACCGATTGGTCAGTTTTACAGCTGTTGATAGATCATTGACTGGTCTGTCGTGGAGATGCAAGCGATAGAATAGTCACGTGTCAGAAACTAACTACGAACAATTACAAACCTAGCGATGATCGCTTGTCAACTACAACGTTTAAGGGTATCTTACAGAAGGAAACTGCTGTAAATTTCCTCAGGGGAAGGGAATTCAAGGCAATATCTTACCGGATTTAAGAAAAGAGTAAAATGTTTCAGTTGTTTATGTTCTATTTATAAATCGTTTCAAGTTAATCGAGTTTATCGGTAATTGGTTAATTAATTTTATCTTGACAGTTTCGTTGCAGAGGAGTCAGCAGTCTCTTATTTTTTCTTCTCGGGCTTACGCCCTCGTTTATCGCGGCTCGCGTGCTTGGGTTTCTTGTGCAGCAACTTTGCAAAGAAAAATAAGAGACTGCTCGCAGTCTGTGTTTGACCTTAAGCGCAGCAATGTCATGTTTAGATGCCAAAATCTCATTGGTTCCTAGCATAGTACCTCATAGGACCTTCAACCTTATTATCCCGTGCAACACACATTCGAACAGAAAAAGCCACAAATCCACAAAGATACATACGCTTGGACCACTGAAAAATAGCTCACGAATTAATGCATAAGACCTACATGTAAGATTACCTTAGGAAGTAATAAACTATTCGTCAAAATTACGTAGTGGTTATAATTGATTAAAATGTTCATTACTTCAATTCAGATGCCCAAAGTATCACTTGGCATGAGCCCCCTCCAGTTGAGACTGTAACAGATGATATACTGGTTCACACAAATAACGTACAGCTTTATACAGGGTCGCTTAACAAACGGCTGAACTGGACGTTTAGTCTAGCACAGGATCCTGTTTTAGTACTTTTACAAATTGATGGTTCCGGTTTAGCCACAATAACACCATCAATGTCATCAGTTACAGTAGCTCAAGCCTTATCCTCCAGACTCAATGTAACCTGGGTCAGTGTACATGTAACTCTGATCATTTTCAATGTAACTACTGCTGATGAAGGGGTGTATAGCTGTCAGGTGACTGCTGCTAATGTGAAAGTATGGAAGCGCAACATTAACGTGGCTGTTGTAGGTAACTACAAGGTTATTGTTTAAATTGTACTGTTCATTTAGTAACACAATCCCTCATGCATTCACGTACATAGTGGCAGATTAATTTGTTGAACTCAACACTGCAATGGAAGTTAATGAAAACAAAGTGCAATAGATAAGGTAAAAGAATATTATTGTAATTCTAATTATTTTATTGATTCAAAATCTTAATTGAAAAGCTGAAAATCCCTAGTTTTCTATACAAAATTGATGTTTTTTGGCCAAAATTGCACGTCATGATAATTGCCTTATACTATTTTTAGGACGATGACGTTGTCGATTTTTGAATTTGAATTTGCCAGTCACTACATTGGAAGTGCCAAATTAATATTATTATCCACCAATAAACTGTACTCAACGCTATTAATTTTGTACTTGTTCATTTATTTATATGAAACATGACTTAAAAAATAAAAAATAATCATTTTGAAATTGACATTGTTATTATGTCTTAGTCCCAGCTACCATCACCAATGTAAGTAGTGACAAACCTTTGCTTGAGGGTTCAGATCTGCAGCTGTTCTGCATTGCATCTGGCAGACCAGCTCCAAATATCACCTGGGTGAGAATCTTCCCAAGTAGTAGTGAGAGTAATGTACTGCACAGGGGTACCACCTGGAATTTTAAAAAAATTAGTAGGACTGAGGCTGGCACTTACCGCTGTATAGCTAGCAATGGAGTAGGAAATCCAGTGAGTCGTACACTACGAGTTAATGTAGCATGTGAGTACATGTATAAGCATGTAGTATACTTATTTCTATACTACTAGTACATGTATGGCTGTACATGTACGTATGGAAGGGTAACGGAGCTTTAATTGTTGCGATAGCACATGCACTTAATAATCACAAGGTTATAATCTAGGAGGTTCTCAATGCATCTGAAGCTTGGGAAAGTTCTTACTTTTGAACTCGTGTTTTTATTAACTCTTTCCATAAGTGGATCTTTTCAAGGCATTGCAGTTTATGCATGTATGTGGTATGGTTGCCTTTGCATGCATATTTGTACCATAAATGAATCAGTGGTGTACCTGTGTATGTCTACCCTTTACTACCCATAATTCAGAACTAAGGATCTTGCGGGAAAAACTTTTTCTTAATCTAAAGTCAAGCCTTTTTCTGGACATGGTAATATCAAGAGCTGAAACTTACAAAAAGCCATTTTTTAGGTTGGGCACCTTGCAGCCTTCTGATCCAGATGCAAAATATAGCTTGCAAAGTCAGACATGCATTAAAGTTTCAGGGTTAAGAGATTTCTATGGTTCATTCATTCAACACAAGTTATTCTTCAAATCTTAAACATTTTCATATACACGTACCACATGTAAGATCAAAGTATGACAAGTCAGTAAATAATAAAAGTAATAAAAAGTTTATCAGAACCAAGCTGGGAGGAGATTCCAACTAGCATAAAACACTCAGCTACTACCATTCAAAAAAACAATACTGGTAAGTTAACTGTACAGTGTAGCTGAATTCTTATAGCTGAGGTAAATGACTGACCAAATGAGTTATATTAATTACTGTATTTCCTTCTATTCATAATAATTATAAACTAAGTTCCTGTGACCACTGCAGACTTCACCAAAGCCTTTCAGTATTCTTATAATCATCTCATCTCGCATCTGTTATTTTATTCCTGTCATACTGTCTGATAAATATATGTAGATATCATTAGTAGCCCTGAACAGGACTGTTATTGACATTTCAATAGGCTGGGTGGTAGTTATCTTTAGAGTCAAGTTGATTTGTATCACATCAGTTGATGGTCTTAGGCGTTGGTTATTGACCTGATTGGTCAATTAGGTCGCGATGTTATTAGCCGTCTTTCAGTTAAGCTGTAATGCTGTTTGCTAAGAAGACTCGAGATACATTGTTGCCTTATTTCGATTGTCGATTGTCACCCAAATTGTCGGTTGTCCAGTCCTTCTCTCATGGTTAGTTTTGCTTGTGTCCATAAATAAGTTGTTTATAATTATGGTGCCGGTAACTGTTGACTAAAGTTCAGTGGCGTTTGTTATAACTTAATAAACCAGTTTTCTAAAGAGAGTCGTTGATAACCATCTGAATTTCACTGAGTCTCAGGTGATTTAATGTTCTTTAAATCGTGCTCAGCAATATAATGTTATCGTAACGTCACCATTTTTTTGTCCACCATTTGCGTCAGTCAATCGCATGCTAAGGTTTCTGCCAGTTTCACCAATGTAAAGGACCTGGCAGTCGCAACATTTGATTTGTATACCGCTCTCTATCTATCCTCGGTTTCTCTTTGTCCTTGACGTTAATAGTTGTAATTTAACACCCCCTGATTGATGTTCCGACATTACTGACTTTTTTAGTTCGAAAACTGGTCCCCAGGTCTTCTTGGTTAATAGTTCAATAATCTGCAACTTTTTATTTGCTGCACCTTTGACGTCATTGGTTCAATATGGCAAATATCTTCCAAATATTGTCAACAGTACATGTACATGTAGCTAATCTTTCAGTGGACAAAAATGTGTCTAATAACACTTGAAAACTGTTTTTCATCTCAGTTCCTCCAAATATCACTCTTCAAAATAAGTACTATGTCGGGAGAGAAAAAAGTGTGTCGCTTGACTGCAAGGTTAAAGGATACCCCCCACCTACAATAACATGGACTCCATGTAATGCTCAAGAAAATGTGTGTGATCAGAGCATGCTGAATATTTTAAAAGCTCAAAATGATGGGATATATACCTGTACAGCGAAGAACTGTGTGGGCAATGATAAAGCAAGCACCAGCCTTGGTAAGTCTTTTTTTTTATGTGTGCCAGCTTTCTGTGCATAATTTTTTTTTCAGTTCTAAGATTGACACCATTTTACCCTTCCATTGATGAGAATATTACTCCATAACTTTGTCAAAGTATTGTGAATCAACAAGATTGACATTTTTTTGTTATAGTTAAGGCCAAAACTTTATCATTAATGAAAGGACAGAAAGATAAAAAACCTGGTGTCAAGTTGTTAATGGTCATTAATGTATCCCTGGCATTTTTTGTTGGTAGACACCCCCTAGGAGCATTGCGTGATTTTCATTTAACCTAAATTTTCAAAATTGCATTTCCCAAGATCTGGTTTTCATTTTTTTTTAAGGTCTGGAAGTGGGTGCGGGGGAAGCATGAAACAAAACCCTGAATTAAAGAGTACATTACAACTCCATTTTATTGGCCATTAAGTATTTTCCTCCTTGTTAGAATAATTTTTTTGAAGTTCTTTTGTACAGTTACAACTACATTTTATTGGCCATTAATTATTTCCCGCCTTGTTAGCACAATGTTTTTGAAATTCCTTTGTCTTATTGATCCTTTAAAAGCCAAACTATTTTCATTTTCAAAAAATGTTAACAGTATGCCGTGTGTCCCCACTGTTTCCCCAAACTCTTTCATTGTATGAATGTCAATATCACTTTGGGCCCAGGTGAGGGGGCTGCTGCAACAAATCAGTAATACTTTAAATACAAAAAATGTTATCTGTTTGCCCATGTGATTTCTCTCCCACTGTTTATTCTTGTGTAGTGTAACTGAAAAGCTAAGGTCAACTTAAATGTGCTTCAGTACAAAGTTCGGATCTCTTTAATCATATCTAAAATTTTCTTGAAAGAAATGCATTGGATTTTTAGCAGAACTTGGGATTCGCACTGCGTATGAACTCTTATTTCGAAAATATAATGCAATCTAAACTGCAATTTATTCCTGTGAGCTTGTTGTTTTGAGGTTTGTACTTTGGGAAAGTCGAGAAGTTTTGTGGAATTAATACAGCTCATGAATCCTCAGATACAGTGTCAGTTTTAATAACGTCGCAACAACTAACTGTCAAAAAGTAGCCTCATAATGCATTCCTCCTCTATCAGTCAACCAATCGATGGAAAATGCAGTCTTCTATTATTGTCCGAGAGGACGAGTATTCTTGTATTTTTGTTAGGGATAGTCGGTTGGAAATTAAATTCACTTCTTTCACTGAGAGTTGTCTATCTAAACATCGAAATGGCTGTTTACTATAAAGGCCCTCGTAGTGGGGTGACGTATGTCCGAGTCTGCTTAAGTCAACAGCCAACCTGTTTTTCCTGACAACTTTATGGGTCCTAAAATACTCATAAATTGCGTTTTTAAACTTAAGATTAATTCGTATCGATCATATAGTGTTATATTTTATTAGGTATTTATTTACATATTTTTCTGTTATTTCCCTCAAGTGATTGGAACCAATGTCATAAACGTGACTCTCACCATCTCAAATAAAGAGTGCAACAAAAATGATCATTCCTTCTGGCGGAGTCTAAAAGAAGCGGTAATTTGCAAAACTCTCTGTTACTTTATTTGTTTTTTTATTTATTTTGCTAGTTCACTATGTGTAAAAGTGATACCGGTATGTGTACAGTCAACTCTCTTGTAAGCGACCACCCTTGATGCACAACACCTATTATCTAATATATAGATTTAGCCAGGGCCAAGCGAGGCTCCCATTAATAAATTTGTAATTTAAATCAAACAATAAACTTGTAATCCACAAATTGGTTAAATTAAAGGCACATTCATGTGACTTTTGGGGGAAAGGCTAAGTGATTTTAGAGTAAAACATCTTACATCGAGTTGATAGCCTTATATGTACCCTCAAAAAAAGGCAATCATCTTCGATCACATTCAAGAGCGATAATGGCTCTTGATCACAGTAGATTGGGTTTGTCAAAAAATTCTTGGAAAACAAATCAGGCCGAATTTTTTGCGTTCGACAAGTTTACTTTACAAAATCTTGCCAACAAATCTAGGGGTGTGTAAACCAACCTTTTATACTTTTTATACATCACCTCTGAGGTGAAACAGTACTATTTATGATACAGACCTCGGACGGAATGCAGTATTTCGCAACTTTTCGAGACAAATTGCACTCAGTCAATATTCAGGACGATCAATCGTGGGCTTTTAGCGAAACCGTTTAAAAAATTTCCAAAATCACCTATATAGTTTATCACAGCTCGTAATGCAAATTTGGCGCCTCTCAAAAGTGAAAACCTGTACGGCCAGCCGGTTTTCACTCTTGAAAAGTGCCAAAGTTACAGTGGAGCTGTAATAGCGTGTCTGAATGAACATCTTTCTTTTTGTATCTAATGGTTCTATAAAGATGTGTAATCTTAAAAAGCGTTTGATACGCGCGGCATTTTGAGTACTCCTGCAAGCTAAGTTCATGAACGACTGAAAATAAATGGTACCGCGATTAAAATTGCAAGATAGACTAAAAATCAGTAAAAGAAATATAATTCAGTGAAACATTTACAGAGACAACAATTTTCATTCACGAAGACAAGTATTAAAGTCTCTCTAAAAATCCTTAGTCTTTAAGCTTAAAGCTTAAGTTTATCTTTTAAGCCAGCTTCCCGGTGTTTGTTTTTTCCAAAGATGAACTCAAGGCAAAAAAATCGCTCAAAAGTTTTCTTTCTACAGCCAAATTTATAACTAAGTATTCTTCGGAACTTTTGTTTCAGTTCTATTTGCGGTGAGAAAATATATCAAAAGGCTATCAGAGCATAAAAATTGGACGTAGAGCGTGATCAACGCGTGACGATGGTAAGAAAGGTCTTCCCCGCCTGTGTTTTATATAACTGGCTGAATTTTCGCGTCCGAGGCCTGTTTGAAATCAAAATCGTAATAGCGGGCCATAGTGACATAAACACAGGTGATACTGGTCAGCGGATACACTGTTTTGACAGCTGTCAATTGATCGCAACATTGATTTGCAGCAAGTTTTCTCTTGGGCTCCCAAACTAGGTAGAAAGTGTAAGAGTAAACATTGGTTCACCTGTGGTGCGGACGGACGGTGGCTCGGGGGGGGGGGGGGGGGGGGGGGG
>CALNXI010001808.1:22500-35853 GCA_942486025.1 Porites evermanni | reverse complement strand
TCACGTTCTTCGAAACCGACCAGACGCGCGCGACCTACCACTGTTATGGTAAGCAATTATCCTGAAGGTGTTAATGTTCCCGTGACAGTCTTCGCACTGAAGGTGTAAATGGTAAACCGAACGGTCGCTTTGATCATCAGAAAGACCTGTCAACTTTGATGATTTAACTGATTAAATTACGGGACAGAAATTTTACTGCATGCGGCTCCTCGTGACCGGATACAGAGACAATTCCCGCTTTCCGGTTTCGTCTTTATTGACTCTTCGGATGTCTCTGCTTTACAAGACGCGGGTGGCTATGCCACTTCCAACCAAAGTAACCTCGAGTTGCATTTGGGTTGCTATACCTGTTGATTGAGTTATTTTACATTGGTATGCCTGCGGTGCGGTACGGACGGACGGTCGTTCGGTCGGTGTACGGTCACGTGATTACCAAATTTTCTGGGATGGATAGATTTTCTTACCCATGGTGCTCCGCCTCGCGCGCGCGAGAGCTCTGCTATAATCTGTCAGCACGTCTGTCAGCACACTTGCTCAGCGCTTTTTTCCTACAACCTTTCTCGAAATAGCTGTATACAAGGCCTTAAAATGCATTTGGATAAAGCGCTTTAGACTGAATGAGAATTCAGCATGGACGGTTATTCCTAATGAAGCCACTTCACACTTGGGAGGTTTTTCCTTCCTCTCTAAGTGCTACTGCAACAGCAAAGATATCAGGATTAAGGAGTTACCACTTTTTTACATAAGAACACTGTAATACTGGTTTGAGTTTAAGGATATGCAAGATAATACTAAGCCAGGTTTAAAAAACACGATCATATGGAACAGCAAAGACGTTAAAATTGATAATAATACTATCTTTTTTCGAACTTGGTTTAGTAGAGGAGTTTCCACTTTAGAAAACCTTCTTGATTATAATCTTGATTTCATTACTTACGAAGAATTTAAAACCCGCTACCAAATAAAAACAATTTTTTTGACTTATTACGGAGCAATACACGTTATTCCAAATGAATATAAAAAATCTATCAAACAAACGAACGTGAAAAAAGAACAACCTACACAGCAAAGTCAGTGCTTGAAAGCACTAACAACCAAGGCTGTACGTAAGAGTTTTGTTAAACACATATTTGAGGTACCTACAGCCACACAACGCCTTATTGACAATTGGTTACCACCAGACTACATAAACGATTACTTTAACTTAGCTATTTCTAGTACGAAAGAAACAAAGCTAATTATGTTCCAATACAAGATTTTACACGACATAGTTTTTACTGTGAAAGGTTTGAACCCAGGAGTCATTTCAAAAGTAGGTTGAGTTTGATCGTCCGGGTGAACGTAGTCCTGAATAGGACTGTTGTTGTTGACAGTGACTGACGTTTCGACAACCTGTCCGGTAGTCATCTTCAGAGTCAAAGTGAGTTGTATCACGTCAGTTGATGGTTTTATACTCTGGTAGGTACCTATGCGGCCTATAGTTTCTTTCTGTGGGTCCCCAACCTACCAACTATCTAAATACTTAACTAACGTACTGAAACCGCTGACTGACGAATCTAGACACAAACTACAGTCTACTGAGAACTTTATTGACGCCATCAAGACAATACAGATACCGGACGACCACAAACTTGTGTCCTTTGACGTGAAATCGCTGTTCACCAGTATTCCACTTCAACTGGCTCTAGACTGTACTGAGAACGCTATTAAGAACTCTACTGTTGAACTACCACTACCTACAGACGACATTATGGACCTACTCAACCTCTGTTTGACTTCAACGTACTTTCAGTACAACGGTAAACACTACAAACAGTTACACGGTACAGCTATGGGCTCTCCAGTTTCTGTTGTTGTAGCGGAAATTGTCATGCAAAACATCGAGGAACAAGCCCTAGCTACCTACACGCGAACTGTACCTCTTTGGTTACGTTACGTTGACGACACATTCACCGCCGTACACAAAGACGGAATCGACGATTTTCACGAAGACCTTAACAGACAGAACGCGGACATACAGTTCACCAAGGAGATCGAAGAAAATGGTAAGATACCTTTTCTAGACTGCTTGGTCACTCGCGACAACAACAAACTAAAAACGACTATTTACAGAAAACCGACACATACCGACCGATTACTAGAGCAGTCTTCGTACAACCCGACCTCTCACAAAGCTACTACTATCCGGACTCTGACAAGACGAGCGCAACTAGTTTGTGACTCCCCTGACAGCCTACATGACGAGACTGATTATCTTAACAACGTTTTTAGTAAGAACAATTACAACACGGACTTTGTTAGACGGAACACTCACAGTAACACTGATTCCAACACACAGACCAACTCTGGCCCTGTTACGACAGCGACTATACCGTACATCCGAGGCACCTCTGAAACTACTACCTTACGGCGACTGCTTACTAATGTCAAGGACAAAGACAAACCGGAGGACAGACAGGGAGCAGTATACAAGATCAAATGCTGCGACTGCCAGGCTTCTTACGTTGGTGAAACCGGCACAAACCTAAGCACGCGACTGACCAAACACAAACGAGCTACGAAGAATGGTGACGTCGACAATCACATTGATGAGCACCATTTAAAGACGAAACATCAAATTGACTGGGACTCTGCGACATGTATAACGTATTCTACAGACTACTATCAACGTCTTACTTTAGAAAGCTGGTTACTAACTTAGAACAAACGCCACTGAATCGTAGCCAACAATTACCAGCGCCATACAAACGACTTATTGACGGGATCAAGCAAAACTAACTACGAGAGAATGACAATTTGACTAACAATAGACGACTGTTTAACTGTGACAATAGACGGATCGAAACGCACCAATTACTGATTACGAGTCTTCATAGCCAATAACATCACGGCTTAACTGACAGACGACCAATAACATCACGACGTAATTGACCAATCAGATCAATAACCAGAGTATAATACCATCAACTGACGTGATACAACTCACTTTGACTCTGAAGATGATTACCGCACAGGTTGTCGAAACGTCAGTCACTGTCAACAACATTAGTCCTATTCAGGACTACGTTCACCCGGACGATCAAACTCAACCTACTTTTGAAATAGTTTTTACTAAGGAAAAATTGTTCAGAGCTAATATCGCCTATAGCGATCTCTGTTATCTTTGCTTGGAAACAAATCAAGATCTGAAACACATGCTAGTCTCGTGTCAATTCGTCTCAGAGTTCTGGGAAGCTTTCCTGTACTGGTACAAGTCTCACGTTTCAGTAGCGCTAGGACTATCAACTATTAATATCTTGTATGGTATTACTGGTAACAACCACCTCAGTAAGTTAACTAATCATCTCTTACTACTTGGAAAATATTATATCTACTGCTGCAGTATCACAGAAGAGCCTTTGTTATTAAGTGTTTATCTAACTATAGGGGGTAAACAAAGCCGTGATAGAAAAACAAATTGCAGTAAGCGTTAACTCACCTGAATATTATTATAACAAATGGAAACCTTAAAATTGAGAAGAAGTTTGTTCGCTAGCTATATTTAAATTCAACTAGTAAGGTTATACTCAACATTAGACTCGCATTTTATTGTACTTTTGTAGCAAGACTGTAATACAATATACTGCAATTTATTGTAAAGTATCGTAATTTTTTTTGGTTTGCGTAAGTGTTGATAGAGATTGAAAAAGAAAATTTGAAAAAAATGTACATTTATTTGACTGAGAAGCAAAACTATCTTTGATATATCTTCGAAGTGGTCGGTTACAGGAGGTGGTCGCTATGAGAGTGTTGACTGTATTCCCACTAAAAAAAATAAATGATACGTTTTGTAATTGGCCTATATTCCCTGTTTTCCGATTTGGCGTTCCAAAGCCAACGTCAATGGTTTGTTTGGTCACATTAGTGGCCACTTCAATTCGATTTGACATAAATATTTCTGAATTGATCGTGTTACTTTAGGCAGCTGTTTTATGGTTGAGGTGTTGTATTTGTTGTGTTAACAGACTCTTGTTGTCATGATTTATTGCAGCAAAGACGTTCCCTGCATTTGCTAAGTCGCTGTATTCTTGAAAATCGACGACCTATGATATGATATTTTTCAGTCATTTTTGCTCATATTACGTCTTCTAGAAGCACTTTCACAATCACACCTTTCGCACTCGTGTCTCCTTTTGCGTGCTGCTCTTGCAACTCCCCCAAATGGAGAGCTTGCTTGCAGCCTATGTTTTGCTCAGTCAGTTTGTCGATGTTAGTTACACATGAGTAATGCATTTAAGTCTCAGTCTTATTAGCAGTGGTTTGTCTGTAAATGGTGTTTAGCAATTAACTTTTGTTTTTGTTTCGATAGTGCAGCTTTTCCAGGGTAACAATGATTTGGAAGTCAGATCTATAGGTCACAGGTGAGGCTTTTGTTTCAAATGCATGCTTTCCTTTTTCACATACTCTCGTCTTTTGAATTTTCTTAACTGGTCCTGCCGGTAGATTGTATCACTGGTAAACAGCCCTGAAGTGGAATTGTTTTACAGCATTCGGACTATTCAGTTGGTACTCTTCAGAAATCCCGCTCTGCGTGGTATGTGTAGAGGAAGAAAACTTACCAAGCACATCTCACTACATTTTCGGCTTAAAAGGCGTGTGCCAGATATAATGTGGCGACTTCACAATCCCTCTTAACTTGCAGGTTCTATTCGTTCAGGTATTCGATTCTGTTTACTCTTTGTGTAGGCTGGCAAAGTTTTGCATATAATCTGTATTAGTATATACACACTCAGTGATCTTAATGATTTAAGCAATCTGATTGGTTCGCTATCTCGGCTTATTCAACAATATTCACCTCCTAGGGAGTGGATAATGTGAGAGCTCGGTGTTTTTCCCATTTTTTTAAAGAACGATCTCTTAAAAGTCAACAAAATCCTAGGGCTGACTTTTTTATGGCAAGAAAAGACTTGGAAGGATTCAAAACGGCGTTTTTCCAGTTACTATAGCTGAGTTTTGTGCCTGATGGATTGTTTACAACTCCCATTTATTCGCGTAGAAGAAGCCGTTTCGTGAACTCAGCGCGCCTTTCCTAAAAGAAAATTTGGCCCAGAAATCGAAGTTTATTTATGACAAACATTTTTGAAAGTAAATGTTTGCAAAAATTCTACGTTTCAAGTAAACAGGGAAAAAAATGGTACAGGAAGACGACGTTTTACCTCGAGCAACCGAGCCGCTATTTTTGTCAGCACTTCATGCGAAGAACGACACAACAATCCCTTTTGGCTATAAACTTGGCGAGTCAACAGAAACCAACAAAGCTCTACTTTTCTGCTCAAGTAAGGAAACAATTCAAACTTTTAACGGTTCCATTTAAGCTATTACGCTGTTGTCTGCGAAGTGATAAACTTGTGTACATGAATTGCCATGTTTGAAAATTCTGCAAAGATCTATTTCTAAACTTTCTCGTGATTTGACCAATCAATAAAATTGACTTTTTAATGGTTTCCTCTCTGATTTTGTTAAGATCACTTCGTGTGTATATAATAAAACAATTATTCTTTTCAATCTCGATCATAGTGGCTTTAGGAATATTTAACTCACCGCTTCACGCCTCGGTAAATAAAACCACTATTCACCTCGATTTCAAAGAATAATTGTCAAATGTACTCCAAGCTTTACCTTTTTAAGCCGCTTGGAGCAAGCCAATCACATAGTGCAAAACCGCCATGCTTGAGAGCAAGAGACACACTGGGTCAAAAAAACAAACAAATTGACCATTTTAAACGATGTAAGCCTTTTGTTTGTCTTGTCTCAGTGCTTCCCTCACTCTAAAGCATGGCGATTTTGTACCACATCAATGACTAGCTGCAAAGAGGCTATTGACACGTGTCTGTAATGTTTGTGGTATAAATCATACATAAATCCTCACCTAAAAGTAGTTGTTCTGTATTTATATTCCTCAGCGTATTTTATGCGGCAAAGATCCTACTTAGTTGATATAAAGACAAGTTTACAGACAACAATAAAAAGGTCCTGTAGCAGCTGTTTGGAAGAGAGGTTACCAATGGTGCCTACCCCTGACCCCAAACAATACTAAAAAAATTAAAAGAATGAAATGTAATTGTTTCCTGCGACCAATCAGGAGATACCTTACGAGCAGCTCCTACACTACCCAATAAAAAAAAAATAACATTAAGATGGACATAATGTCACATAAAATAACATATTGCGGCGTCACAGCCACACCACACCAGAAAAAAAAAACATCTCGTTGTCTTCGTACTTGCAGTTGTGGAAGTTTGATTATCGAACTGGCCCTTGAATTCTCATCACTTGTATCAGAAGCTTCGGTAGTGAACACGCTTCGAACGGCTGCCACAAATAACAATTTTGGAGAATTCGCTGTCTATGCTTCGTCCATACAAGCCATTGCTGTGATTGAAAGTACGTCCACGCCTCCTACAGGAATCCTCTGATGGTATGGTTTAATTAAATATGTATAGTTTTCTCCCTGGTTTTTCAGTTATCAAATCGTGATTGAGAGTGTGTTAAATGATAATGCGTCTAGGCGCTTTGTCCAGCTTTATAGTGGTTTCAAATGTACTCAAATGCTATGTAGCCGAGATTGTTTGTTTCTCTACTCTTAAAAGGTTAACCTTGAATTTTTGAATAAAAATGTTTTTTGCTCATTTCCTTTCTTTAAGATGAACGCTCTTTTTGATATACAAATCATGTCCAGCAACATACAAATCATGTCAAAGAGAAAGTAAAATCCACTATAATTACATTTGATTCTTAAGAGCCATTTTCTGAGAAAATCGAGAATCGCAAGACACTCGTCAAAAAATCGAATTTTTTATTATTTTGCCAAAACATCCCTTTTAGTGACCTTATTTAAGGAAAAATAGTTTTGGGTTCAAACGATTCATTTTAAAGGAGAAATTAGGAAAAGTTTGAAAAATCGATTTTATGCTCGTTTTTCGCACAAAACACGGCAGGATGCAATGGCAACTTCGAGAGAAGGGTGAACGCGTAAGAAACATTCCCTGACATTGAAACTTCACCGAATTATTATTTTGTTCTTACTCTTGAAAATCCTAAAAGAAAATTTGATAAACAATGCTTTACATTTTTATAATCGACAAGTCTAAAGAGGTCATATTTGTGACGTTAGACGTGCTAGAAAATGAAGGCCAACTTTGACTATTAAAAAAGGCCTCTGGTATATGCCGCTTGATCATAAAATCAATATAAAATGGAACCTTGGCTTTTGTACTAACTTACTGGAAAGTTTTAGCTCTGGAAATCAAATATCATCCTGACACCAAAGCAAGCGGTGAGAGCAATTGAATTGGGAAATTTATGCAAATTAGACGGCTTGCGGACGGTTGTCAAACTAAAAGAAAGGTTTTACATGAAAGGATTACTCACCATTGCTTGTAACACGTTTTTACGGCAAGGAAAGTTATTTCCAACTTCTGTTGCGTCGGTTTGAGTCACAAAATCCATAATTTTAAGCCAAAAGGTCCAAAAGACAAACGCACGTTTGCTCAGCGACTGCGCCAGAATCCGGCCGTGAATCGAAATGAAGTCACAACACGTCACTGCGGTCCTTTAGAAGCAAGAGTTGCAAGAGTTTTTACTTCAGTCAGGAGGCCAAAAGATTGAAAATTCATCGCAAACTAATGACTTCGATTTTGAAAACCTTTCATCACTTCAATCGTTCGCCGGCTGATAATAAACATCACACAAGATCGTATGACCTTTGGCGTGTGACCGGAAATCGGTCACACCCTCAAGTCACGTTAGCATACTGTCACGAATTTTAATACGATTTTTCACGTTTGCTTTCGACAAAAAATAGACTCATCGAAATAAAATCAGGCCTGCTTTATTTATTTATTTATTTTTTAATTTCTTTTATAGCCTGCAGAACTTGTTCCCCATGCATCGCGCGTGTCTCGCGCCCCCAGTCCGCTTCGCAGTGCTAGCGTGAAAAGCGCAAAAAACTGAAATTGACTCCTGTTCTGCAGTTGATTTCTTTTATAGACACCTTCTAGGCATTGACAGGCTGTGAAAAAAGTGTATTTTTATTATTATTATTTTTTGAAGTGCTACATCATTTTCCTATAAATTTCAAACGTGACTGCTAAAAGACTGTTTGGAACCCATGGATGGAGAAAAGCTGTGCCGGAGAGAAGGTCAACCTCCCAGCCGAGCCAACTTTTGCGAGCGTTTATATGAGGAAAAAACTGACCACTTTGTCCGAGTCAACAGTGCTTGCGCATGCTGTCTTTGTCTAGCCTTGACCGTGTTGTCCCAACTACAATCGGCGACAAAATTGTTGAGACAAATAGGGTGACTTCGGAGAACAAACGAATCCGCACCCTCCCCTGTCCCCTCCATTCAAAGTTGGGGTGTTTGTTGTTTTCTATAGGTAGCTAGAACAAGGGCACAACATTGTACGGAGGGGATGGGGGAGGAAAGCTATATTTCCTCCTTTTGAAGTTCATAAAACGTAAAAAAGCCTACTTTTGGGCGAAGTGTCTCAACTCATTTTGTCGCCGATTGTAGCTGGGCGAGCCAAAGTGGAGAAATATTAGCCGGGCTGGAAGGGTGAGGCCACCACTACCGGCTCAGTGGAGGGCTGACTTCCGGAAGCCCTCAACTCCGCCCACTACTGGTAGTAAGGCGTCTATCCG
The DNA here is from genome assembly GCA_942486025.1 of Porites evermanni. NCBI lineage: Eukaryota > Metazoa > Cnidaria > Anthozoa > Scleractinia > Poritidae > Porites > Porites evermanni. The sequence goes on along the minus strand of CALNXI010001808.1, from coordinate 27,172 downwards.
AACCAACCTTTTGTTTCTCATGTAAATGGTTTACCAAGTTTTGTAAGGAAATGGAGGAAAAGTTGGCTCGCCCAGGGTAGCTTGGGAGGTGAGTAAACACCAGATAACCCCAATAATAAGCACAAACTTTGATTGTCAGTTAGATGTCTACTATTTTAAGTAAGCGACCTGCATGTGATTGTCGCATCCATGCCCCCTTCCAGATCCCCTTTATTATCGGTAAGCCTCTGATAGGTCAAAGTAATACAGTCGTACCTCCAGTAAGCGACCACCAAAAATGCAAAGACTTAGTGGTCCCTAACGGGAGGTGGTCGTTTAGAAGAATCGGACCACATGGGGTCTATTCCGAGAAGAGGTCCAGGCACATTCTATTAAATGGCGGTGTAACAAATTCCTGGCAAAATATTATCTTTTACCTCTTTTGACAAATACAGCTTTTAAATCATGCTCAATTTAAAGAGGGATTCAGGTGAGTGAGATATAGAATAGTCTAGAATCACAACATAATCTTCACTTTGTTGGCTACATCTACTAAGTTAGGATATGTGTAGTTCCACGATGTCGCTAAAGGTCTTCATATTTTCTAAGGAACATAGTGCACACAGCAAAAATAGAGAGCAGAGAATGCGTCAACTGGTCGCTTATGGAAAACAATTAACCGTGACGCCCAAAAAGTGGTCGCAGTCACTTACAGAAGGTGGTCGTTTACTGGAAGTTCCAACTGTAAGGCTTTGACTGGGAAAATTTGGTCTTTTGGATTGGCAGTCGCACATGGAGGTTGGACTGTGTAAGCCACCATCACCTCACTGTGAGTGACGAGAGCCAGGAAAGTATAGTATACACTCCCTTAGGATACACAGAATCGTTGTTTTGAGGTCCCGTTTAGCGAAATGGATCATTCAAGGGAGGTGTTGAAGTCCCATAGTGAAATTTATAAGGTTTATGGGTTTTTAGTGCAAGACGAAACACAATACTTAGGGCCCTGTTGTTCAAACGTTTAACAACAGGAAATCACTATCAAGCGAATAAGAAGAAGCAGGGTGAAAGCGTTAGTCCCGGGGGCGTTAGTCAACTTTTCGAACATACAGCCCCTCAGTCACTCTCCTCCGCAGACTTACCCTGGGCGACCAGGATAGGGGAATATAATACTCGACCTTCCTTGCATCATCGCGAGAGCCTATAGCCTTCACTTTCTTTTGGCTCGTCCTACAATCCTACCCAACGTTCGTGGGACAGGAAGGTCTGCTTGCGAGGCTTGGGAATCTAGGGAGACTATGGTAGCATGGTGCAAATAGCCGGGATGAGCTACTTTGTCCACACGAACCAAGAGGATTGGGTCTGCTAGAAGAAATCAGGTGTAGCTTTCTGTGATAAGTAATATTCCAACAGTATAGGATCATAGTTTGAAGCCATTTCACAATCACTAGTTTCCGCGCACCTCTACCGGCGAGTTGTGGACAAAAGCAGCTGATAGCTGTATGCGAACCTTTTTTCCACAAAATGGTTTCTGGGTTTTCGCATTCGACAGTGTCATGTATTGATTTTTTTTAATCTTAGTCGAGGTCTTTTTAATTATGTACTGTCTATCTGACTGACTGTTTCTTTGTTTTTTTTTTTTCTGGTAATAACAGGTTTCATAATTTGGTCGTGGTTGGGGTTATAGGCTCCTGATCGTGAGCAAATAGCGAAAAAATCAACAAGCAAAACCAAAAGTAAACTGTAGCGTTGAATCCGTTGGCCACGGAGAATTGGTATTATTCTGCAAGTTCTTTACTACAGCAAGAGAGTATACTCCCTTGACTATGGGACATTGGGCCGGGGGAACTTAGTATTTTGACCCGGCATAGGGGAGGAGGGGAGGGGGAGGGGGTACTCTGGCCAGATTCCAAGTCACGGGGATGATCGAAGTATGTTTTTTTCTTAGTTTGAAAATATTTTGAACAATTTTTTTTTTTTAGCTGTGGCTTTACTTAAGTATTCAAAATATTCGTTCTTTTTTGGTCTTAATTTTCGCTTCCACGGATCACTCACGACACTTGGAATCCGAGGTACCCCTCCTGTTTAGTACTTCGAAGGCAAAAAAGCTGTTTCAAAGCCTAGTAGGTAAATAAAAGAAAAATAAATATGCATGGCTGTTTCTACTGCGATGAGAGGATTTCTTGTCAAAAAATGTGAAAACTGTATTAAAATTGCTGACAACAGCTACGAAAATTTCGTGACAGCATGATGACGTGACTAAAGCGTGTGACCAATTTCCGGTCACACCAAAGGTCATACGATCTTATGCGATGTTTATTATCAGCCGACGAACGATTGAAGTGATGAAAGGTTTTCAAAATCGAAGTCATTAGTTTGCGATGAATTTTTATTCCTTTTGCCTCCTGACTGAAGTAAAAACTCTTGTAACTCTTGCTTCGACGTGTTGTGACTTTATTTCGATTCACGGCCGGATTCGGACGCAGTTGCTGAGCAAACGTACGTTTGTCTTTTGGCTAAAAATTATATATTTTGTGACTCAAAACGACGCAAAAGAAGTTGGAAATAACTTTCCTTGCCGTAAAAACGTGTTACAAGCAATGGTGAGTAATCCTTTCATGTAAAACCTTTCTTTTAGTTTGACAACCGTCCGCAAGCCGTCTAATTTGCATAAATTTCCCAATTCAATTGCTCTCACCGCTTGCTTTGGTGTCAGGATGATATTTGATTTCCAGAGCTAAAACTTTCCAGTAAGTTAGTACAAAAGCCAAGGTTCCATTTTATATTGATTTTATGATCAAGCGGCATATACCAGAGGCCTTTTTTAATAGTCAAAGTTGGCCTTCATTTTCTAGCACGTCTAACGTCACAAATATGACCTCTTTAGACTTGTGGATTATAAAAATGTAAAGCATTGTTTATCAAATTTTCTTTTAGGATTTTCAAGAGTAAGAACAAAATAATAATTCGGTGAAGTTTCAATGTCAGGGAATGTTTCTTACGCGTTCACCCTTCTCTCGAAGTTGCCATTGCATCCTGCCGTGTTTTGTTCGAAAAACAGGAATAAAATCGATTTTTCAAACTTTTCCTAATTTCTCCTTTAAAATGAATCGTTTGAACCCAAAACTATTTTTCCTTAAATAAGGTCACTAAAAGGGATGTTTTGGCAAAATAAAAAAAAATTCGATTTTTTGACGAGTGTCGTGCGATTCTCGATTTTCTCAGATAATGGCTCTTAAGTCGCGGCACAAGCCGATTAATAAAATGGATTTATAAAAAGAGCGACGAATTGCTCTCTCTGAAAAGAAAACAACAACTCAATAACAGCCTTCAAACAACTAAGCTGAAATTTATGTCACGTTAGGCCCCTTTCAAACATGGAATTTCTTATGAGTGCCGAACACCTATTTTAGTCGATGAAAGTAGTTAAAAACGGCAGTTGATTCAGACGTCGGATATGATGGTGCCGCGTTTATCGCCGTTTGTTGCAAATATTCCCAGTCTCGAGAAAAAAATTCTTATTCAATATGGATAAGGGTTTCTTTAATAGAGTACCGAAGTGATGACGTCATAAAAATGGAATTTGTGAAATTATGGGATTTGTTAAGATATTCTGAAAGAACAACGTCCAAGACGCCTACTCGCCAAAAATTAGCAATTCGGGGCAAATTGTCTCTGAGATATTAGCCCAGTTATGCTGTGACGACTCCATACAAATCCTTCTAAATTTGGCTTGGTTCATAAGATTAGGAACCAGGTAAGATTTAGAAGGATTTGTATGGAGTCATCGGAGCTTAAATGGGCTAATATCTCAGAGACAATCTGCCCCAAATTGCTAATTTTTGGCGAGTAGGTGTCTTGGACGTTGTTCTTTCAGGGTATCGTAACAAATTCTATAATTTCACAAATTTCATTTTCTATGACGTCACACTTCGGTACTCTATTAATGCATTTTACTATATACACACTCAGTGATCTTGGTAATTCAAGCAATCTGATTGGTTAGCTATCTCGGACTTTGACGTTATATTCACCGCGCTAGGTGGTGAATATAAAGCTGAACAAAATCGCTATCGTGAAGTGGGTGTTTTGCCAAAGTTTCATAATAAAGGCTTTTTGAAAATACACGAATATCCAAGTGCTGGTGACTTCAAAGGCAAGAATAGACATCATGGTGTTTAAACAGCGTGATTTATTGTGAAGTGGTTTACTGTAGCTGACTTTTTGTACGCTCGAAGCTATGTTTTTACCACTACAGAGGAAAACGAGGTCGCTTTGTCACTGTTTTGTGATTTCGGAATTTTCTCGCAAGACCAATTTTGCCTATAGAAGTTCATGATTATGTAGAAAAGAGGAAGGGAAATATTTTCGAAAATTGTACGTGCCAGCAAGTTAACAAGGCAAAGAACATTGGAGATAAACAACGCTCACCTTGATCGTAGCCGCTGTTGACAGCATTTGCAAGGAGCGACAAAGAAAACTTTCTCATTCACGGTGAGTTGACAGAAACAAATAAAGCCCTACCTTTCTTCTCAGAATTGGGTAGTAGTTTAAATTTTTTGGCGTTTTCTTTTAAATCGTTGATGCTAAAGCTTACAAAACTCGATACAAAAAGATTAAAACTATCATTTGCCATGTTTGAAGATACTCTAAAGATCTAACTAACTTTTGCGCATCCACTGTTTACGGCTTCGTG
>CALNXI010001808.1:0-15000 GCA_942486025.1 Porites evermanni | reverse complement strand
TGGTCAACTCTACACCGCCGATACGGATCCGGTATCTTTGGAAAGGCGTATCTCGCGTGAGGTTAGCTCAGCAAATGCCTGGTACGAGATCAATGGAATGATAGCAAATCCCAGCAAACACCAAGGGATGATACTAGGAAAAACTGACCATCAGTTTAATTTCTCAGTAAATGACTCAGTGGAACTTTTCGGCGTTACAATTGATAAAGATCTTACGTTTAAGCAACATGTGTCCTCTATATGTAAAAAGGTAAACAATCAGTTTAGCGTTATGTCAAGGTTTGGCAAACTGATGTCTACTGAAACCATGCTCCGTCTTTATAAGGCATTTATACTTCCTCACTTTTATTATTGTTCTATGGTGTGGCATTTCTCTAGTAAACAAGATTCTGATAAACTGGACCTTTTAAACAAACGTATTCTTCGATTTATTTTCAAGGATTTTAACTCTGAGTACAATAATTTACTTAAAAAGGCAGGAACTGCAAACCTTAAGGACAAGCGTTTACAAAACATGATTCTCACTATTTTTAAATGTCTTCATTTTTCTGATTATCCAAGATATTTAAAAGATATGTTTCGTTTACGCTCTAGCACCTATTTTTTAAGAGGACATAATATGCTCTGTTTGCCCAAACCATCGACCACTTCTTATGGTATCAATTCCTTTAGTTACTTGGCAGCAACATCTTGGAATTCTCTCCCTGACCATTACCGCACTATTTCTGATTTTACTTCTTTTCGACGACTGATATCTACTGGGAACAATAATTTACTTAAAAGGGCAGGAACTGCAAACCTTTCTACATCATGATAATTTGCAAGTTAGTTGTCTAGGTAGTTAGTTATCTTTTTTGCTATATAGAATTAACTTTTTATTATAATTATTTATTAATGTAGTTGGCTCGAAGATATTAGCACTTGAGTGCTACACTGTAAATTCGAGGGTAAATAAAGTTTATTGATTGATTGATTGATTGATTGTGACTGACAGGCATGCAAAGTAAGTATCCCTTTTTTCTGAAAAGAAAATAAACTACTGAGAAACAAATGATGTTGCGAACAACGCATTGTCTGTTCAAAACAAAGTTTCCATAAAATTTCATAAGGAGAAAAAAATTAGTAATAGAAGGCGGAGCTGCTCGAGACGTCATTTATTATTATTATTATTATTATTATTATTATTATTTGTGAATGGTTAATTACTCTGATATTTTAACAAAAACTTTATCAAAAAACGTTTTCTTCCTTTGTGATGTTTCCGAACATTGCATACTGACCCTGAATTAAAACAAAACCTGCTGCCGCAACATTTCTCTACAAATTTGACTTATGCAAATTTGTGACATTTTTCCACTGGTGGTCACGAAACTTTTTATTTTGTAAAGGCGAATCCGGAGTACCCAGATTTTTTATTTCATATTCTGTTAAAATAAGAGCTGAACTTTGTCCTAGTATACATTTTGGCTAGGTATCACACATACCAAGGTGAGTTTTTTTGCCTCTGAAGTTGCTCATTTTTCAGCCATTTTAAAAAGTGCCATTGATTGTAGTTTTTAAAAAACCATAAAAAATTCAAAATTAAGTTTATGGTTTAAAATATACCATGGATAGAGAGAAAAGATAAAATTCTTTTAAACAAAAATATTTCAGTTTTATAGCTTTGAATCTTGCCTCGGTACAGACGCGATAAAGTAGGTCATTTTTACTCTGATGTGTGCATAATTAATTAAGTAAAAACCGCTATTTTCGTTTTTCCTCATTTCCTCGAAAACTATAGATTCTTGAAAGTTGAAAATATTTTTTTGGAACATAGTTCCCCAAAGGAGTTTTTCGGACAAATTATCAAAATTTTCGATTTTTTTAGCCTGACCAGCGATTCCCGATATATACAGTCATGGGCTCTTAATAATATACACGAAAAAATTACCCATTCTGATTGGCTGAGAAAGGAGTGCAAACTTCTAACGGCGAGTGCAAAACTTGGAACACGAATGCAGATTACAAATGGTTTTTGATTGGCTGAAAACACAAAAGAAACAACCAAGAACCAATCAGATTAGAGCTGTTTTACCAACAAAATTCAAGAAAATGGCCATGGTTTTCAGCAGACGACAACGGGATTTAAGTGGCTGTCCACTTAAGAGCGGTCTGGCGAGTTTGGGATCGTGAGTAAACCTTCCCTTTATTTTTTGTGAGTGAAAAGGACTTAATGAGAAATGATTAAAATCGAACTAATTTTTTTCAAAATCTTTTTCTGTGCTTCGCTACAGCACAAAACTTATTTCCTGTCTGACAGCACTTTTTCAGGCTCTTTCGATGGCCGAAATTCGGTAATTTTAAAAGCCGCGCTTCTTCGTAACGGATGAATATCGCTAAATTCTACATAGTACACTAGATTTAGGTGCATTTGACTTGTCCTATGACGGAGTATGGAATAATTTGACGCAAAATTAAATTATATTGATAAGATCAAAGACAAGCCACTTTGCGGATTTTTTTCACCTTTGACAAATTCCTCTAAAGTAAAAGCTAAAATCTCCAAAGCGGTACAAAAATCACGGGCAAAATGCACTTCACAGGAAAGATCTTACCTTATTCTGTCAGAAAATAAAGTGAAAGGTGCGGGTATCATTCTGCGTTGGACGCGAACAAGCGTTTTTGAGATCTCCTTTTGTCAATATTTACCAACAATTACACGTCTGTCGCCTACACCCAAACTACATATGATAAGGCTAATATTTTTTCCCACAGGACAGAATCTTTGTATGCTTCGTCAAAATAACACACATTTATTGTTTATAAGCTTTTTTAAGCCTGTATAAAAAAAACCGGCTTAAAATGTCATAAAATATAAATAGGAATTCTTCATCTACCTGGCATAATATGCAAATTAAGCACATTTACAGCGGGTTGTCGATTTCAGCAATTAAGAAAATCTTAAAAAATAAAATTCACTTCTGCTCAAACGAAGCCCTTTTTGAGTTTGGAGACTCAGCAATTGAAAGGCTCTATAAAAAAAGCTGAATTCAGCTCAATTTGTTTGAGTTTTCTTCTGACATGAAACAAGAAGTCATATGCTAATTAGTATTGTTGTCACGCAATGTGCCTTAGAGTACAGTGTGGGAAAAGCTTGGAGACATGGCTTCTTGTTTTATGTCTTTAAAAGATGAAAGCGGCTGTGGAGAATTTAAAGGAGAGAGTAAGTTGGTGGCTCTTAGTCAATGTAACAACGATATTACGGCTCATTTGAGGCGATGTCACTTAACGAAAGAAAATATTACGGAGAGCGAACTTATTTTGCAGCGGGCTGGGTATTTTGATAAAAACGCCCAACAAGTTGAAAAAATGTTTCTATGCCCGAGACACCGTGCGAACCTAGGGAAGGATTGGGGTAATCCGACTGGCTGCACAGCATGCCGATATCCAGACCACAAGGGAAAGCAGACAAAAAGTGACAGAGTGGTGACTGTAAAGATCGCGCGAGAAGTGATGGAAGGTTTTGGCGTTGCTGTTCCTGTTGGATCACGTGAGTATTGGCTGCACCTTTTGTAACTGTGCATATTTTGTTTATTCCGCCCTTTTTGTGTCTTCTCTGACACAAGCACTAGGAGAATACGGTTTTTTCTACACTGTATATTGTTGACATTTAGCTGGGACGAATGCATTATATTTTTTCCCCCTTTTTCATAGTGAAATGATAAAATCAAAACTTGTCCTAATTTAATTAACCAACTTCTTCAATTCACTCGCTTTCGTTTTTCAGTGTACTTTTACTTGTGTTAGTTGGAAGCAAGCTGGAAACAAACAAATAAATGGATTGGAGGTCTTTATGATAAAATTGTGGGAAAACATTTTCAACTGTAAAAAGGAAAAAAACGAAGAAGTTGTAAGTTGCCCTGAATGAGCACGGAACAGAGACTACCAAATAAAGAAATCAAGAAAATCACTGAGTCCATTTTAATTTTTTTGTGACGATCCAGCCAACAATTTAAAATTATCTAACAAATAAAAAACAAATTAAAATTTGTTTTCATATTAATGCCACAAGACTTCTAACATTTTGGGAAATTTTACATATTCGGGAAAAAAATTGGCGGCAAAATGCAGTAACGGGGAGCCCCAGCTGAGAGTAAATCCTGACTCCTGATCGCCGAATTCGGGATTCATCTCGAAATCCTATCCTCTTTTTAATCTATTCATTTTCTTCCTTTTTCACCCTTTGCCGCACTGTGCGTTTTTAGTTGTTCAATCAATCAACGAAAACCATTACTAAGTAAATAAACAGGAAAATGTTAAAATATATGTATAAAAATAAGTCTAACTGCCCCTTTTCCGGCCCGAGTCTGTGTTTTACTGACACCCCTGGGTTTCATTCTCCCTTTTTTTTTTCCTCATCAATTTTCCCCCGCCCTATACTATCTGAGTGCCTGGGACAGGCTAGGGCTTCAGAGATAAGGTTTTTACCTACGCATCTTCCCCTCCTTCGCAGGTCCGCCTGTATGTTAAATAGATCCCCAAAAAACGTCATGATCTTATCCAACACGCTTCTGTTTCAGCCTTGTACAATAGCTGCCGAAAGAGACACAAGGACAGAGTGAAGAACGAATGGAAATGGTTGAATGTGAGGGAGGTTGAAACACCTAAAGAATTCTCGAGGTACACCCCAAACTTGATGTTTGACATTGCGATTTTTTTCTCAATTGAGCGGTTGTGATGATTCCGTCAAGAAATGAAATGTTTTCAAAACCGACAATTTTTAGTTTTTCCCAGATGAACTCGTGAAAGTCGGAATTGCCAAGGCGAATATTACTGTACACAAGACAACGAGTATATTGTACCAGGGCCTCAGCGGCAATTACATCAAAGTACACTTAACTTCCTGAACATTACTTAAGACTCAAACCATAAAAACGAGATAGCATAGAAGTTCTTTTCGGGGACAAATGAATTAAAGTTTTCATGGGGAAAGTTTTCGTCAGTTTCATTGTTCTTTTGTGAACTATTCCAGGAAGTCCAAACAAGATGCTTACTCGGCAATGAGATCTTGGACGCCAGGCACTCCAGCAGCAGGCGTCAGCTCGACAGATACCTCATGGACACCCAGCCAGTGGCCCGGAGATGAATCCGATACTTCAGCTGACGAATCGGCGACTGACCCACTCAAGGTGTACAATGACGCCATGTCACAGATTGCATCGTTGACTGATATGAAAACAGTCGAACAACTTACTTTCAGGCTTGCAACGGACTGGGAAAGTGCGACCGCAAATGAAAAAGCGTTGTGCGAAGAAAGGGTTGATGAAGCTTGTCAAGCTGTATGCAAGGTTATTGCCCCTAACGCCAGTGAAGAACTATTAGAGGCATACAAAAACTCGCCGACAAAAGCGCTCTGACAGCTGCATACAGACAAGCGCCAACAAAGAATCTAAAGACACAGATTCTTAGTATATACGCTTTGCAATATTCGTGTAGTGAGTTAAAAAACATGCATGCTCATTTTGAAAAACTCAGTGATCGACAGATCAAAAAAGCTAGGGCCCACGCGAAGACTATCGGTGCTGGATTGGTCTTAGAGAAAGGTCCCTTCCATAGAACCCGTATCGATTTGATGAGGCTGAATCATTTTCTTTCATTTGCTGACCAACCATATTTTTACCAGGATGTTTCTTACGGGACTCGGACTTTGAAACTAGATTCCGGGGAGCAGTTAATCATGCCCAACGTTGTGAGAACCGTCGCTAGGTCAACAATGATAGCACAATATTTCAGACACTGCCACGAGGAAGGATTCGAACCACTTGGGCGATCGACGTTGTTTCAGATTTTGAAAGTAAGGGAAGCATCTCAACGGAAATCGTTACAAGGGCTGGACAACATCGCAGCAAGTGGGGCAGACGGCTTCGATGCTTTCAACAAAATTGTTGACGACCTGGAGCAAAGCGGATCACGACCGGAATGGTGTGAAGCAACACGAAAGGAACTGAAAGAAGGGAAGCGCTACCTTAAAACAGAATACCGCGCGCACTGTCGAGAAAACGAGAGCCCGTGTCCAGACCATTGTAGGCGTTATGCTCTCAGTGATCCCCAAAGCTCTGATTTTCAGGCTTCTTGCAACCACGAACACTGTACACAATGTCACCAATGTGAAACTCTGAAGAACGCAATGATGTCCATCTTGTCAGAGATTGAGTCACCAGAAATCAGCTTGTATGGAAATGAACAAAAGGAAGACCTGCTGTACGATGCCAAACAGGCACAGGATATGGTGCTCCAATGGAAGGCGCATATTCTTCGGGCAGAGAATCAAGACCAAGCTAAACAAAATGTGCTCAAGTCTCTGCAAAGTGACTCCATACTAGTACTAATGGATTGGGCGATGAAATTCAACCAGATGAGGTACCGAGAGAAACAAGCTGAATGGTACGGAAAACGAGGAATTAGCTGGCACGTTAGCTGCATTATCTCGAAGCCTGAAGAGGGTCACGATCTAGAGATAGTTTCGTACGTCCATCTCTTGAATAGTTGTGCCCAGGACTGGTACGCAGTGTGTGCAATCCTGACGCACCTACTAACGACTGTCAAAGCTGTACGGCCGTACGTCAATACGGCCTACCTTCGTTCAGATGGTGCTGGGTGCTACCATAATAATAACTTAATAGCAGCTGTAAGCGACATTGGCAAGCAGGTTGGAATACGAGTGCTGAGGTATTTCGATTTTTTGGCATTTCTGTACCTGATTTTTCACAGTGACTTCTAAATCGACAATACTTCCTTTAGAAAAATGATCATTGCTTAAGAAAGTAAGAATTCTCAAAAACATTGGTTACATTTGTTAGCCGAAGATGACCACAATTTGATTTGAATCCCCGTCATTGAGTTAGTTGTGTACTGAAAGTTCCCCAATAAATCCTGGGATATACACAGGAACTACTGGGTGATTTCGCCCCGTTCCACCCACCCCCCCCCCTCCCCCCTTCGTGAGCTCTTTTCAATGGCGTTTCCTGGAATCCTTTCCTGATTATTGCAAATTATTTTAATCTTAATAAACTACAGATCCGATTAAGATCCTAAAGTAATATATATAAAGTTATATAAAGTTATAAGCAAATGGTAGGGAGACAATGTCAATGTAATTTCTGCAAAAAGGCTCCCCTTTAACACTACCTGCAAGCTCATTTAACCGTACTGAACAATAACCGACTATCATGGAGGCTTTAAATCAGCTCAAAGCCGATGTTTCGCCTTACTCAGATGATAATGATTGATATTTTGCACCCAAAAGAATGTGATATATCTATCACATTTTCTTTTCGTAGGTATGACTTCTCCGAGCCACAATTTGGCAAGGATGTTTGTGATAGAATCATTAGCCCATTAAAAGGCGCACTTCGAAGATACTGCGACGAGGGCCACGATATTTTGACCGCCTCAGACATGTATCAGGCACTGCAAGCCAGACAGGTAAAGGGAACCACCGCAGTGGTGTGCGAAATAGATCGCAGCCAAAGTATTAAAGTTGACCGCATTAGCAACTTCAGTGCATTTCATAATTTTTCTTATGGAGCCGATGGTGTTCGCATCTCAAAAGCCTATGAAATTGGCCCAGGAAAATTGATACCATGGTCGCAGCTCAACGTTCAGGGTCAAGGTCTCATATACGTAAACGAAGTTAGCGAGCAAGGCTTCTTTGCTGTTACGCCCAGGCGAATGAAACTATCAGTGGGTGGGATACAGGACTCAGAGAAAGAGGCAGCGTTGTTTGAATGCAAAGAGCCTGGCTGTTCCTCCGTTTTTACAACGTTTGATGAGCTGCAAGATCATATTCACTTTGGAGGACACGTTTCGAGTCTTCGAGAGAATCACGAAAGCGTGTACGATCGATTACGCCGAGACTGGGCACTCAAGTTCTCAACGATGTCCATTGATTCCAGACAGAAATTGCCGCCATCCGAGCAACCTCCAAAATCTCCTAGTGGTGTTTGCAAATTCGAAGCCAGCGGATGGACCCTGCAGAAGCCAAGGGGAGGTGGGACAAGGTTTAGCGAGAAAGTCAAGTCTTACCTCACAGCACGATTTGATGTTGGCACGCAAACAGGCAGGAAATCAGATCCTTCTCAGGTCGCAACGGACATGAGAACGACCAGAAACGCAGATGGTTCAAGAAAGTTTTCCAGAGACGAATGGCTCACGAAGGGACAAGTTCAATCGTTCTTTTCCAGACTGTCTCCAATCAGCAGGAAAAGAGGGGTGACCAGAGCCGAGAATGTCGAAAGTGATGACGAAGGAGATCTGCTCTTGCATGAAGAAATGGCGTGTCTTATTGATGAACATAGAGACAAGGAGGTTGAAGATATTTTCAAGGAGATGGGCGTAATGCATCCTATCATGTACGATGGCTATGATAATGTGAGCAGACCAAACAAGAAGGACTCTCAAAATTCAACGTCAAAACACTGAGAGCTATGTGTGAACATTTTGAACTGCCGTTCAAATCTAAAGAGATAAAGGCTGCTCTAATAAACAAAATAAGAGACATGGTAAAAGAATGCAGTTGCTGCTGCACCACCCCGTGAATGACCAGGGACTGGCAAGTAGGCTGAGAAATTGCCACCATTGCATTGGGGTGGGCCGCGTTGCCCAGAAATCTGGTCCTGTCGTTTCAAGGTCGCGCTCTTGGAAGTGTTTTCTCAGGAGTTTAAATTTCAATAGGTATATTTGTATGGTACCATAAGACGATAAATCTCAAATAACTTATAACTTGACAACAACCCTTGAAAGTACGTGACCTGTTTTTCCGTTTACTACTTTATTTACAATACTGGTAAAAGAGCAGAAGGATAAAAGTTGTCCGCGGGACAGTCTTTTTTTCTATAATAGAATTTTTTTCTTATAGATAAGAGTTACGATCATTATTGTAAAATTTTACTTTTGGCAATAAGAACTAATAATAATGTAAAAAGTCAACAAATGCATATAACATGAGCTAGGAATAAATCAGTTGAATTACAGGCGGCGTGGTTCTTTAGGTGTTCTTAGGCGTGGACCGTTCGATTATTAATGGGGTTGGGGGCTGCATAAATTCCAGCTGTTTGATACAGCTGCATCTATGTATTATGTGTATTATGTATTATCCTTTCAGCCCTGCAGGATTCTTTTTTCATCTCGGTGTCCTTTGCCTCCCCCAACCCCCTACCCCCCTCCCTCCCCCCCCCAACTTTCACACCCCATTAATAAGCTGATGGCCTTATCCACCCCTTATCTGCTTATGAAAAGAAAGGGATTGAAAGGGATCGATACAAGAGGTATATTGCGTGACAACAATGCTAATTTGACTGATGCTATATGGCACAAACGTTCAATATCAACCGGACTCGGACTTAAAGTGATTCGTAAAATTCCTCAAGAGCTCCACGAAAAAAGTCACCCGAGGTGAGCGAATCCGAGTGTCAGTGACATGTTCATGAGAAAATTTTAAATACTCGAAACGGAAAAAGAAACTGAAATGGAATGAGTTAAATCTCTATTTTTAAAAGGGTATCTTGTTGCTGATTTTCCAAGCTGAAAGTTAACTACATTTGAGGAGAAGTTAATTACCGTACGAAGTTTGAGATTTTGACATAACCTGAAATTTACAACCCGCGGCTGTAAACAAGCACAATTTGCATATCCGACTGCTTGATCAAGAATGACTGTTTACAGTGTGTTCATGGCATTTTTCGGCTTTAAGTTGTACAAACTTAAAAGGCTAGTGCAAAGAAAACAAGTGCTCGTTATTTTGAGGATACACAACAACATTCTTAGCTGCTGAGAAAATATCTGTGTAATGAAAGTCGTTGTATGTAAACCGTCAAACGGACAATTCTATGTAAATAATGCCGAAAAGGGGCTCTTAAAAACGCTTGTCCACGTTCAACCCAGAACGATACCCGCATCTTTGACTTTATTTTCTGACAGAATAAGATAAGAACTTTGCTGTGAAGTACATTTTACCTGTGATTTTTGTACCGCTTTGGAGATTTTAGCTTTCACTTTCGAAGTACTTGTCAAGGGAGAAAAAAAACCGCGAAGTGGCTTATCTTTGATCTTACTAATTTCATTTCATTTTGCGTCAAATTAGTCCATGTTCTGTCATAGGACAAGTCAAATGCAGTTAAATCCAGTGGACTGTGTAGAATTCAGCGACATTTATCCGTTACGAAGAAGCGCAGCTTTCAAAAATACCGAATTTCGCCATCGAATAAGCCTGAAAAAGCGCTTTGAGGTGGGAAATAAGTTTTGTTCTGTAGCAAAGCACCGAAAAAGATTTTGAAAGAAATTAATTCGATTTTAATCATTTAACATTAAGTCCTTTTCACTCACAAAAAATAAAGGGAAGGTTTACTCACGATCCCAAACCCACCCGACCGCTCTTAGGTGGACAGCCACTTAATTTTGTACGCAAAACAACAATAGAAAAGTTGACAAAAATATTCCAAAAACCCGAGCAAAGTAAAAAGTACGTATTTCTGGCTAAATGTATTGAAGATGCGTTGCTAAGAGAAAAATACTGGCAACATAATCGAGGAAAATGAGCCAGAGAAACTCAAAAACAAGCTACTTGTAACAGACTACGCTAAGGTAAAAAAATAAAGAACAAAAACGGTTGCAACCACATACGCAAACCATGACAGCTACACTTTCCAGGCATTGAAATGAACAAGGATACGAGTTTTTCCATGATAACAAAAGGGATTTCAAGTCACGTACGTTATTTGTTGGAGGAGAAAGGTGTCCGGTTGCTCTCTTTGAGTCTTTTGTGGAGCGAAGGCCTCTATTAAAACATCCTTGCAATGGTCTGTTCTTTTTTACCTCAGTAGCAAACAAAACCGAAAATTTAAACATCTGGTCCAAACTAAACCAATAGGCGAAAATACCATAACTAACATAATGAAAGTATCCGCAGCTGGTACTAGCCTTAAAGAAAGTGAGAAAAAAATTTACGAATCATTGTGCACGAAAAACAACAGCCAGGAAGCTGAAGAAAGCAAAGATTGTAAGTTCAGAACGTATCGCCAATGTCACAGGCCACAAAGGTATAAATTTCCTTAACGACTACGATGAAGCCGACGAAGAAGAGCTACGATATCGACTCTTGCAGTAGGCCAAATGAAATAATGAAATCCCCAGCGCTGAGAAAAAGCAAATATTATTATATTAATACTGGCAGTTTCTGACATCACAACATCTGTGGCTCCACCTACCCATCGATGGCAACTTCGAAAGAAAACAAATTGCCTCCTTCATTTTCGGGTCTTAAATCTCATAAATTTCTCAATGAATCTATCTTTGGCTGCTCGAAGTGTTCTCCTGATTTCAAAACGGCAGTGTACAGTATGTTGCCCAGTATCCGGACATTTATGACAGAAAAGGTACTTTAAAAACGAAAACATTCAAAACGCTTTGATTACGTGACCGATGACGTTATGCCCCTCTTTTGGTCATGAAAAAAGTATCAGGTAGAACATTACTTTCCTGCAAATTTTCTTTTCCGTGTGATTAAAGCGACTGATGACGTCATCACCTTAGATGTGACACGGGAAGATAATGTATGGCAAATGTTATTTTGTTGTGGTCTGATAGTCTTCTACGTACAAAAATGTCAAAGTTACAAAGCTTTTTAAAAAATTGCCTCAAAGGATTCTGGGAGATTTTTTTATAACGATTATAATTTACTTTTAGTCAGTATAGACTTAGCCAGGGCTAAAAGCGAAGCTCCCATTAATAAATTCATAATTTAAATCAAACAATGAACTTGTAATCCAAAGATCAGGGCACATTCATGTGACTTTTGAGGCAAAGGCTAAGTGATTTTAGAGAAAATATTTCGAGATGCTGCTTCTGAAGGTCACCAAGTGTTCCAGAATCGCTGGAGACTTTTCAACCCTCTTACGCCTCAAGCAAGGGCAAGTGAGTAAGCTCATTTTTGAAAACGATGCCATCCGAAATCGGATTTCCAATGACTTTGACAANTCAAAGTTACAAAGCTTTTTAAAAAATTGCCTCAAAGGATTCTGGGAGATTTTTTTATAACGATTATAATTTACTTTTAGTCAGTATAGACTTAGCCAGGGCTAAAAGCGAAGCTCCCATTAATAAATTCATAATTTAAATCAAACAATGAACTTGTAATCCAAAGATCAGGGCACATTCATGTGACTTTTGAGGCAAAGGCTAAGTGATTTTAGAGAAAATATTTCGAGATGCTGCTTCTGAAGGTCACCAAGTGTTCCAGAATCGCTGGAGACTTTTCAACCCTCTTACGCCTCAAGCAAGGGCAAGTGAGTAAGCTCATTTTTGAAAACGATGCCATCCGAAATCGGATTTCCAATGACTTTGACAAGCGGTACATTTGTCAACAAAAAGCGCAATAAACAAACCAGCCATGAATTACAGAACAATCTTGATAGCAGCTGTATTTCATTTTGTACATCAAGAAGAAAAAGACAGTTTAAAACATCACAAGATGACACAAAACTCTGCCAGCTTCAGCTGTCAGTAAGCAAGTTTCCAGACGCTGCATAAGTTTCCCGCATGAACTCACCTGTCAAATTTCGACTAATCAGAACATAAACATTGGACGTAGAGAGTGATCAACGCGTGACAGTTAGAAAAATCAAAAGCGATTGCCCTCCCTGCATGTAAAAGCCGGTTGAATTTTCACGTCCGAGTTCAGTTCGAAATCAAAATTTTCAAAGTGCGGCTCATGAACACCACTTATTTCATATGCATTTTAAAAAAAATTGAACTTGAGCCTGAGATCCAGCGTTTACAACTAGCAGGATCTTCGTCCTCGGTTTTTGTAGTTAATTTGATTATTTGAAAAGTAGCAACTTGTCAGCGGATAACTTCAAAAACACTCAAACTCAGTGGGACGATACCTGAGCACGCGATACAGTCAGGCGATACTGGTCAGCAGAAACACTATTTTGACAGCTGTCAATCAATAAAAACATGGATGTACAATATCAGGCTGCAGGCTGCAGGCTCCCAAACTAGCTAAAACGTGTGAGATTAAACATTGGTATGCCTGTGGTGCGGACGGATGGAAGGTTGGGTGGTCGGTGTACGATCACGTCATTGCCGAATTTTTAGGATGGATAGATTTTCTAAGCTATGGGGCTTCGAACTGAGCCCGTGATCAAATAAAATATCAGTAGCAAACTTTAAAAGCTACGTGACCTCAATAGATAGAAAAATGAGCCCCCGATACAGTCAGGTGATGATGGTCAGTGGATACTCTAGTTTGACAGCTGTCAATTAACCTTCATTAGAATGGCGAATATTCGAATTAACAGACTACGAGAGTGGGTAAGACATACTCGTCCGGCTTGTAGTGGAAAATGCCAGATCGGTTTCCTGAGCGAACCTGAGCCCACGTTATTAGTTTTCTGACAGTGGTCTGCACATGTCCCATTTTGACAGCTGTCAATTGACCTTAATTTGGCTTGCCAATATAACTTAAAACGACTGTCAGCCGACTGACAGCCCTGCCCGGCGTAGTTTCGTTTTTATGTTGAATTGGTAAGTGTGACATATTATATCAGCTTATATGTAGGGACAAAACGACTGGTCTTTCACCTGAGCCCGTGAGATGGTCA
Organism: Porites evermanni; assembly: GCA_942486025.1. NCBI lineage: Eukaryota > Metazoa > Cnidaria > Anthozoa > Scleractinia > Poritidae > Porites > Porites evermanni. The sequence continues at coordinate 1,360 of CALNXI010001808.1, read as the reverse complement.
TGTGATAATTGTCAGCGGTTGTCTGATTTTGACAGCTGTCAATCTAATCGTACTTATACGGATGGCTTACATAACTGAAAGGCTAAAGTCAAGTTGTACAAGATCTAGTGACATCTGCCTACATGAAGGGTGTGTACGGGTGGGCGAACAGGCGGGCGTACCCTACGTCATAACCAAATTTTCTCGAATGGATAGTTTACTAAATTTTGTTACCCATGGTGCCCCGCTGCGCGCGAGAGCTCCGCTATAATTGTTAGCGGGGCTCCCACGCGCGCGTGGGACAGAGCCCCATACTCATTGAATATGGTCAACCTCTTTTCGTTTGGTTGTCACGTGATTGGCCGAGCGTACGTACGTACGCGTCTACAGATTGTAAGGGTGGAGTAGGGGAGACTACCAAAAGGGAGGGAGGGGCTGTCTCAGGCGTGTCTTGGCAAGTCCACATCTTGTATATTAGACATTCACAAAATGGTCAATTGACAGCTGTCAAAACAGGATAGCCACTGACCAGTATCACATGACCATATCGCGGCCATATCATACTTTCTAGCTAGTTTAAGAGCACAGGAAAACTGATAATGCACCAGGGGGCCCCCTGTAATGCACACACATTGGACATCAATGTTGTGATCAATTGACAGCTGTCAAAACAGGGTACCAGTATCACTTGGGCTCAGGTGTCGACCCATCGAGGTCAAGTATTTTTTTGGAAGTTATCCGCTAGTTACTAGTTACTAGATTTCAAATGATCGCAGTCTCAAGTTTAATTTTTTAAAAAATTCATATGAAATATGTTGTGTTTCTCTGGCACACAATTAAAATTTGATTTTAAACTGACATGGACGCGAAAATTCAGCCAGCTATTACAGGCAGGGAAGACAGTTGCTTTTGACTTTGCTCACCATGGTCACGCGTTGGTCACGCTCTACGTCCATTTCTTATGCTCTGATTGGTCAAAATTTGACATGTGAGTTCATGCGGAAAATTTATGCAGCATCTTGAATCTTTTTTTTATTATTTTTATTTTTATTTTTTTTATTGCAAGTAAAACACACACAGAAAAGAAACAAAAATTACACAGAATGAATAAAGTATTAAAAAGAAAAAAAAATAGCGAATTTACACACTTACATGGCAATATACTTGCAAATATTAAAATACGTTACAGCGGTGCTAATTCCATATATTACTGTACTTAGTATGATCTATAATTAATTTTTAAATTTTTTTCTTTCTTTTTTCTTTCTTTGTGGTGAAAGTAATAGAGAATACTTCATGGAAAGTGCTGGCGTACGGTATTTACGCACGAGTTGTTGACGTATCAGAAATCGAACGAGTGAGCGCAGCGAACGAGTAAGAT
>CALNXI010001807.1:15786-103495 GCA_942486025.1 Porites evermanni | reverse complement strand
AAAAGTGACTGAAATAAATGTGTGTAAAAAATAAACATTAAATAAATATTGTAAATATACATGGTGAAAAAAAAAAGGCTAGTAAAGTCTCAAAGTGTCCTTAATTTGTTAAAGCTCAATTAGGAGGGAAAAACTTAAAATTGAGTTGCTTATATAGTTAGCGAGTATGAAAAAATTAGCAGCTAGATTATTTCTAGACAAGAAAATTCTCAAAATGAAAGGCCTTAACACAGTTGAGAGTGATAAGATTACAGGAAATCAACTAAAATACCGTGACCATTTAAGATCATAGACAGAGCTTTTGTTGCCAAAACTTTAGTTCACCCACTGGCTTGCTTTAAGTAAACATGCTGTATCATGTAGATTAGGGGAATCCCCTACTACGATGGCGGAAGAAATACACTGTTTCTAGACTTTCGTTTTGAAGGGTTTTTTCCCTTACAACTTTGCGTAATAAATTAATGTAAGGAGCTTTTATTTATTAATTAATTTATTTATTTATGGGAGTGAAAAATAAATGAAAAAAGAAGGCCGGGAGTAAAAAGCAAAAGGCCAAACCCCGGCGGCCTTTTTTGGTTTAAATCACGCTCGGTTGTGACTTTAGAACTTGCCAGTGGTACATTTCACGGATATTAAAATCGAAAAATTTTATAACACTCAACTACTAATAATTTATTCGGATAATGCAAAGATCTAGAGTTCCTGAAAAGTCTCGGTCTTTCAGTCAAGAAAGTTCTATTTTCTCGACCGCCTAGCAGCTCATATTTTCGACGTCAAAGGTCTACATAACTTTTGAAATACCTGACAAAATGTCCGCATTTTTTTTATGTTTTTCTAGCTCTCTGGAAAATGTCTGATAATATCCCTTTACCTCGACAACGCCAATGCACAGATTTAGGCTGCGAGGATGAAAAATATATCCTTGATATATTCAGCTATGTACAGCCTGAAACTCGTGGGAGGTGTGAATCAAGGAAACAGCTGTTTGTGTTTATAACCAGAGACGTAGAAAATAACAGATTGTCTAAGTTCCTGCAGGTAATGTGTAGCGTCTAGCAAAATATACGCGAAGCATGTTTACAAGTACATTTTAAATCCGTAAGCCCCGTGCAAACAGACGCAACATTGCTGGCCAGCCAACAAGTCTCAACAATGTTGCGTCCGTTTGCACACCGTGTGGCATGTTGTTGCACATTGTTGGAAACCAGGAAAATTTTTAGCTACGTGCAAACGGACGCAATAACTCTTAGGAGTTGTTGCGTCCGTTTGCAAGTAGCTTAAGGCAGCGGAGTCATTTCACCTTCAATTTAATTGGAAACGGCGGTGATTGTAGAGGACTTTGATATCCTTTCTTTACTTTCAGGAGGAGCAAATTAGATTGGGCATGATTAAAGTTTACTCTGATAGATTTTGCTGGAAAAAGAGCAAAAATGATGAGACGCTTATTGTACAGATGAAGATGGAAGATTTTAGCTCAGCTAGTGAACCGGTAATAATAATAACAAGAACAACAGTAACAACGACAACAATAATAATATGGATGATGATGATGATGATAATAATAATAATGATAATTACAGTTAAAAAATTTGTTCTGAAATTTTTCTATCGAAGCTTTTACCATTAATTCCCAATGACCATATGGATATTTTTTAAGCTTGAAAGCAATTTAAAAATACTGGATTAGAGAATGGCTGGCTCCAGCCATATGATTCATACTTAAACTTATTGGGTTTCATGCACGTTTTCAGTTTGTTAACGTGCTAAAAGGAATATATGTCAGTAATCTTCTACATCTAAAGAAAGGGTAGTTAAAAACTGCGACATTTGGATCTTGCGGCTCTGTCTCCAGTTGTCTTGTATGGGTATTCAATGTCTAGTAAAAGGGATCATTCTGATTTCGCGCAAGTTTCCTTCAAGTTTTGTTCCTTTGTTTTGTTGTTGTTGTTTTTTTCCGAAAATTTTCATCAACAGTAACTTTCTCTTCGAACTTTACGCTTTTTATATGCCACTGCATTTTGATCCATAAGGAAATTAGTGCTACGCGTTGATTGTGTTTTGTTTTGTTTTGCTTTTATTTTTTTTGGGAGAAATTTTATCAAAATATGAATACGTTCCTTTTATTGACAGATTGAAAGATGCAAAATAGATGAAATGAGGATACCTGAGAAAGTAACCTTTACTCTACCATCTTGCGATGCATCCGTCATGAGACTTACTACAAAATTATTGACACAAAGCGATGACGTGGAAGTGCTATTGGAAACAGAACAGTTAAGGGCCAGCTTGCCCCTGGTAAGTTATAAGTTCAAGTAGGATTTATGAACGGTGAAAGGTTTGCGCCACTGGATTGAAATTTTATGAAATTCCAGGAGTAGTTTGGGAGTGTTTTATGGAACAATTTTAGCACCCAAAACGTACTGAAAAAAAAAGAGACTATAATTGAATCGAATCTGTCCTATACACGCACGAATTCGACCTTAACAAGTCGATTTATCTTCAGCAATTCATAAACCGTGTTTTGAAACAATGTGCGAAATGTTTCACTTTTTAGGACACAATAGATTAATATTTTCGTTGTTTCAGGATTGTCAGTTCTAGGAAGAAATGATTTTTTGAGATAGATTTTCTCATTTTGGAGTTTAAGACAAAAAATTTCCGTTATAGTCTAAGCTCTGTTTATCGGTGAAAATCCATGACGTAACACGAAATAAATAAATAAATAAATAAATAAGTAGAATGACTAAGCCACGATATCAACACCTTTCTCTCTTACAAAACAATTTTCCGAGCTGTGGTGGTTTATCAAAAGTTTGGATTTGTACAGTGTCCTACCGTGGAGTCTTGTTCAATAGCGGGAAATTGTTTCCCAACAGCGCGCGCTCTCGTTGGTTGCTTCTAGGTCACATGACATCTAAGAATGGAACTGTTTCCTGCCAAAATCTACGACGTCAGAGGTTAACAGTGCACTTTTACCAGCAAATGTTGACCGTTCGCTGGATTTATTTTTCATTAATTTGTACACGAAAAAGTTTTCTCCGTGAGCTCGTCAGCTATATAAGACTGGTCTCAAGGGAAACAGTTAATTTTGTTTCCCTCAAGACCAGTCAGTAAGTGTTTAATATTTACCCAAAACCTTCCCCTTACATTTCTGATATATTTCCTCTCTTTCCTTATTTTTTATTCCCAGATACCACATTGGGAGACTAAGTCAGGGGTCGAACATGATCACTGGGTCAGTGAACCAACAGAAACATAATGAGACGCTGGGAAGTTGATACAAATGTAAAATTATTCATGGGTGACAAATTACTCCTTAATTTTAGAACAAAATTTCAGCGTTAATTTATGATTTCACGTGTGAAATTAATTGCCATCATTGCAATGTTCCTTACGTCTTAGTCGAAGTTTTAAAATGTTACAATTGAAGATGTCAGGGCATTAAAAGATGCTTTAGAAAACCTAAACACACGAAAGGGCACATCAAGAAGGATTCTAACAAGTGCTTTTTTAATTTTTTTTCCGAAAAATTCGTAAACTTGTGACCCTAACAACGAACTTAAGCCAAAATTTATGCTCTAAACTTTTCAGTGCGTGGAGTGCTCAATACGAATAACAAACTAAAATAAAATAAAACAAATGAAAAAAGAAAAAGAAAAAAAAAAAGACAATTGTGAACGTAATTTGTTACCCGTGATATTAATAGGTCATACAAGGCTCGACACATTATTAGAATTTGGACAAAAGACGCATGAAACTATTCCCGAATTTCAATCGTCACCATTTGATTGCACATACTTATTGATGTCTGTTTTGTAATAATAATAATGATAGTTATTATTATAAAGACGATGACGATGAAAATTATGGTGATGATGATGATGGTGATATTACATGAGAGGATTTAGGGGTCGGCCCGCTGGACCGCGGCCAACCCACTTATTATTAAGTAATGATCCTCGGTAAGATGGGAAGCAATTTCTTTTAATTTGTTGTAGCGCAATACACTTTCCCCACATAGAAATGTTAGTGTGTTAAAGGATTCCGACCAATCCTAAGAGTTGCAAACAACAGCCACGAAAAGTTAACAAATTTACATGTTCCTTACATATGATTTCGGTGTCACTTAGACTCAGTCAAGTTTTTGTTTTAAGGAAGTTGGTTAGAAAACAAAGGAATAATATACATGCTGCTTTGCGAAAACTTCGTACAATTTGCTGTTTAGGCCAATGTCAGAAGTATAGTAGAGACAATAGTTAGCACCTTCTTACCTGGACCGTTACTTAAAGAATTCTCAATAAAATCTATATAGCTGGTACCGACTCGTCCCCTGTCGCCTCCTATCATTTGCAGGCGGTCCCGAGCGGTCATGAAACGGTCGCAACAGACCATTTCCCCCCGCGCGAATCTTCCACGCGCTTCTCTCTTCAATATTTAATTACAAAAGAGACGACTGGTGACGAGTCAGTAGCTTGCAAGTGTCTCGGGCGCTACGTTCTGAATTTTGAACATGCTTATGCCAATACTAATGCTATTGCTGTTCCTAATGCTAACGCTAATGTGAATGCTAACGCTGATGCTAATGCTAAGGCTAATGCTAATGCTAATGCTAATGATAATGAAGATAATTATGCTAATGAAAATGCTTATGCTAATGATAATGATAATGATAATGATGATGATAATGATAATGATTATGCTAATGAAAATGCTAATGCTAATGCTAATGCCAATGATAATGATAATGATAATGATAATACTAGTGATAATTATTATGATAATGATAATAATAATAATAATAATAATGATAATGATGATGATAATGATAATTATAATGATAAGATAATAATAATAATGATAATGATAATGATAATGATAATGATAATGATAATGATAATGATAATGATAATGATAATGATAATGATAATGATAATGATAATGATAATGATAATAATAATGATGATGATAATGATGATGCTAATGCCAATGCTAATGTTTACTATGGTAAGGAAAACGCTGCATTAACTGCATATGTGGGTTGAGTTTGTTGTTGGTTCTCGCCCTTGTTCCGAGAGTTTTCTCTCCGGGTACTCCTGTTTTCCTCTCTCAGTATAAAAAACCAACATATCCAAATTCCAGTTCGTTGTGGAATGCACGGACACGTTTCAAGGGGTTCCTAAGAACTCCTACATGCTGCGTGGGTAAACAAATTACATTTCATTTTAAAAATTGTGCTTATGATAATGATAACACTCATAACAATAGTAATGATAATGATGCTGATAATGACAATGGTGATAACAGTCATAATAATAAAAAAAAATTCTTCTACTACTACTACTCCTACTACTACAACTACAACCACTACCACTACCACTACCACTACCACTACTACTACTACTACTACTACTACTACTACTACTACTACTACTACTACTACTACTACTACTACTACTACTACTACTACTACTACTACTACTACTACTACTACCACCACTACTACTACTACTAATAATAATAGTAATAATAGTAATTTGGGAACGGCTCATATTCTGAGAAAAATTCTTTTAGCTAAGCGCACTATTAAGTACGAAGGACTATGATTTTGATTCGCGCGGAGCCTTAGAAAAACGGAAGATCTTAGACAACAATGACCTCAACCAGGTTGGCGTCCAGCGGTTTTAGTTAAAACAAGGGTTTGTGTGGGATGCTCAGTTCCGCGGGCTCATAAATGGTCTCGGGCATTGTTATTTAAGGATTTTCCAGAAAGACAGGGTAAAATTACCGAGTAAAAAGCACAAATAATGATTAATAATAATGATGATGTCGAGTATAATGATTCCATCACATCTTTAGTTATTTTTGCACCTTCATTGTATTTAGTGTACATAAAGAGATACACTGAGTCGTTGTAAATAGAAAATAAAGAACTATTTGTTTTCAGTTAAATAGTGTACAGCAATATGTTGGAAACTAGTCTGTACTGTATCATCATAGAAATAAATTCAGGATATACTCATCTAAATCTATATCTTGTTTCCTTTAACCTTCCCTGTATTACAGAGGAGAAATCAGATTAGATTGCATTTTTTCACTTGCGTATTGCCTGTAATGCACCTTCCCCTCTGTGTTCCCCGCTTCAAATAAAATGCAAAAAGATTGTATCCAGTTTCCCCTGGGTTTGACATTCCTTCAAAGAGACATTAAAAACAATAGTTATGCGAACGTTGGGTGGAGGAGGGAAGGGTTTGGTTAAGCATGGTGCATTTTGGGTTATGGGAAAGTCCCTTCCCTGACCACCAGGTGCCAAAAAGGTAACAAATTTTGTTGTTATTTTAGCTGGTGGCGACTTCACGTTTTAAAAGGTCTTCTGCAATTCCCATCAGCAGAAATTGAAAAAACACGAAAATATTTATTTAATAATTTACATGTATTCAAAGCCGCAGGCCCTTTAAGAACAATTACAATTAATTAAGACAGAATATTTTAACTTTCAGTGGACAAAAACCTTGTACCAGAAAAATTCTTTTTTTTTTTTTCATTTTTCAAGGGCTAAAAATGTAATTAGTCATCTGTAATAACACCAAAGACTATTTCTCATGGGAGCCCGAGAAAATGAATGTCAAATTTCACAAGAATTGTGAAAACACACAGGTAAAAGTCTGAAAATTTCATGTGTAAGATGTTATTTTGTGAAATCCCATAAGAAAGTTTCTTTGGTGTTATTACAGATGACTAATTACATCTTAAGCCCTTGAAAAATGCTAAAAAAAAGGATGCAATATGCTTTAAATTGTTCTGGTGCAAAATTACCATTCTTTCGAAATCTTTTGCCTTCTCTGATTAGCTCCTATACCCGGCAACTTTCAGTGGTATATATGCCTGAAAATAAGGTTGACCGATGATATACTTGCCTGGAAACGAGTTTGCTTGCATGGGCGATAGCCAAAAAAAGAAAAATGGGTTTAACGCTATTGGAAGACGAAGCAAAATAACCACCTGCAAAACCTGAAACCGTGCGAGAAATGGACCAAAGTTTGAAGAAAGCATACAAAGAGGTAAAAGTTTGTTAGGATGCTCCGAGATCTTCATAATTCTTCACATCATACTCAACCTCATTTTATAATCGTTAAATAATTTGCTTACTATTCCCAGTTGATACAATTGTACGTGTATAAAAGGCTCGGAAAATTATGAGGAATTGGACAGGATACCGGGGGGGAAGGGGACTTCGCATATGAAGGTGGTACGGATGCTCGTCGGACATTGTGAATTAAACCCCTAAAGGAGACCGATCTGGGCGTGGCCCAAGCTTTTTTTGACCCCTAAAAGAGACCATGTTAAAACACAGACAAATGAAAACAATGGACAAAGACGTCTTCTTTAGGTATTAATGTTATAGAAAACTTGGATTATATGAATGGTGTAAATAAAACGAATTAAAAATATACATATCAAATATATGTTTCTATATTTTTTCGCGTGCAACCCTAAACGAGACCTTCACGGCTAAATATGATGGCGTTTTGCCCAGAACGCGCTAAGTGAGACCAAAATCCGAAATTTACACCCCTAAGCGAGACGGCGAGCATCCGAACCACCTTCATATACGGAGTCCCCCACCCCGGGGACAAAATATGCGTGAAATTATTACCGATTTTGAATTCACAGTAAACAACTTGAATTGATTACCTATCAATTTTATGGGTGACGAGTTATTTTCGCAAGGATTTTTTGAAATGTTTATTCTATTTTTATCGTATCAATCGAGTACTCTACTTTCTCAAAAGTTAAGAGCTTAAATTTTTGCTTAAGTTCAGAATGTTCTGAATTTTTGGGGGGTAAAACATCTGTTAGAATCCTTCTTGATGTGCTCTTTTGTGTGTTTAGGTTTTCTAAGGCAGCCTTTATACTTGGTGACCGGGCATGGTGCCAGAGTACGGTAGTCACTGGCCACTAATGTGAACACACCCTGAACAAGGTATCGGTGCCCGAGTACGTAAGACTCGAGCTTGTACTTGAGCACAAAAGTGGGTACCGGGTTCCTGTATCCACGCCTTTTTTGTTTGTCCAGGGGCAGTCTACTGCTTTGTACTAGTTGCTAAGATCATGTTTCAAAATGGCTTGTGACAGAGCGAAAATGCGTGAAATAACTATGTAGAAAGTTACGCTGTTAGGGCACTCAAAGTGTAAACACAACGCCATTTTGTGCCGGTACCCAGGAAGTGGTTATCAGGAACCAAGTGTGGACAGTCCCTACAGCGTCTTTTCATGCCCTAATATCTTCATTGATTCATGACATTTTTTAATTTCGTCGCCATTTTAACTTGTCAATGAGACGTGCGAAAGGTTGCCATGGAAATTTTGTAATTTCATCATTAGGTGAAAGTAAAAATTATCGCTGACTTCACGCGCCAAAATTAATGAGTAATTCGTCACCCATTATGTTATTTGAATCATTGGCAGAGTAAGTCCATATGTTCATAAGGTGGATAGTAGAGTTTCTGATAAAATCATGAGCTTGGCTAAGAAATTGATCATCTGAAACAACAGAAACTAAGTAGCACCTTTGGTTAATATTTTTTATTTAATTATTGAAAAACAAATTTAGACATTCGTCATCTCTGTTCTACCATTACCATTTCAAATTAATTCAACGCATTCCTTGAAACTGGTATAGATCAATGTGAACGTGATATTGTTTTGTGCATAGAAGGATTATACAGCCAAAAAAAAAAAAAAAAAAAAAAAAAAAAAAAAAAAAAAAAAAAAAAAAAAAAAAATATAGAAAAAAAAAAAAAAAAACTTAATTTTTGAAAAAAAAATTTTGACATTCGTCATTTCTTTTTTACCATTACCATTTCAAATTAATTCAACGCATTCCTTAAAAATGGTATAAATCAATGTGAACGTGATATTTTTTTTTGAAAAAAAGGATTAAAAAACCAAAAAAAAAAAAAAAAAAAAAAAGAAAGAAAGAAAGAAAGAAAATATATAGATACTCTGTGAAAACAACTATCTCTCCCGTCTCTTTAGCGGTGAGGAGGAGGAAAAGAAAGAACATAAAAGAAAACAAAATTTAAAACAAAGAAAGAAAAAATCCGCCAGCATTAAAATCCCAAGATAAATACACAGCGGTTGAAAGTTGAACACAAAATTTGTCGTTTTATTATTTAAAACTCGCCCTTTCCCCAATACTTAGTCACTAAAGCATGGATTTAAATAACAGTGATAATAGATCTGATATTATAGTGAAAAAAGAAAGCGTAATATAGCTTAATCTAGAATGAATAGCTGACTTTTATAGAAAAAATGCAAATTCTGCAAAACATCACTGTCAAAACTAGTTACTATCATAACTTCAGTGTTAATGGTCATAGCCTGAACGGTTTATTCAACTTAAAGCGAATCCTTCAAGCAGTCCTTTAACAGTTTGTCAGTAAACAAAGACGCTAGAAAGGACCATTAAAATTTCGACTAAAACCAAACCAACTCTTCTCCTTTTTCGTTAACATGCGCAGCTAACAGGCAAGACAATGCTATTGTAGATTTCCCAAAGCAGGGTTTTCCACATTCATGCAAAGTATATTACTGAATTTCTTCATAATACAAATATGAATAAAACGCCATTGGGGAAAACTAATACATGCTCACTGAAAGAAATCTAAATTTAAATTTCAAATATTTATTATGTAAGGATACATAAAAGGAAACGCCAGAGGTTATCCCTGTAGAGGACGCTCCCTACATGAAATATAAAATAAATATACTACAATGTAAAATTTAAGAATAATTAAGAAATGGCTAAAAAGATTACAGAATTTTACAATACTTTCTAAGTTTACCTCGAAAAATGCTGAAATCCTGTTCGTGCACTATCTCTTTAGGAAGAGCGTCCCACTGTTTATTAATTCTGACAATTAAAGAATGAGTGCAAAAAACAATTTACTCTAGCTAACGGCTGTCTTAATTGCATTTCGGTGTGCAGTACCAATCTGGCTTCTTAACAGTTCTAATAGAGTATTAGAAATATTTACGATGCTCAATTGTGTTAGTTTGTCGTCATCTGTTGGACCAGTTTAATCATACCACGCGTAAACATCGACGCAGGCAGTACCGTAGTTATCCCACCAGCCGCAATTGCTCAAGGCTTCACCATACCAGATATGGAACTCATCCTGCCCAGGAGATACGGTTATTGGAGAGGGAAGCTTGTTAAACAATAGCTCAGCAGAATTGATGCCAACACCATCGATCTTATATGAGTAAAATCTGCAACTATCAGATTCACCTCTGTATTGGGCAAGCGGAAGGGCTGTTTTGTTTGGGTATGTTATGACAGTAACTAATGTCTTATCCCCATACGAACTGTGTGGGCATCCCCAGTGGGGGCGTGAGATTCTCCTGCTGCAGCTAACTCCCCCTCGGACGTGAACGAGTTTAAAGGAGTAGATGAGCCCTCCTTCTTGCATTTTAAATATCCCCTTTGAGTGAGCATTAAGTCTAGCTTTAAAGCAGATTGAACCAGTGGAACCAGTGTTGACTTTCTTCCAATTAACTGATAACAAAAGAAAATCAATTTCAATTGGAAATAGCTTTGCCAGAACCCGAAGCAATAGTTGTGCGTTCTTAGACTTGCAGAATGAGAAATGAATAGAACTTTACAACAGATTACTGATCTTGAAATTTTGAGGGGTTTTGCCGCAAATCCAGAGATAATTTGGCCGTCTTTATGACAGCATAAAAAGAGAAGTGTCCTAGATTGACCAACTACGCCATCAACAGATTCAGAAGTAACTATATTTTAATTACCTACGGTAAAATACATCATTACCGGCTTCCAGGGCATCCAGTCACAAAAAAACTCTGCATAAACTAATAAATAAGTAGTTCTTATCTTAATAGGACGCCTTAAAACTGAGGGAATACAAGTTATTATTGCCCCCGCAGGGATTTCGCTCAGAAGGCGAAATCCCGAGAAGACACCCTAGTAACTCGCGCGTATATTAAGGAAAGTACTTAGTAGTTGAAATATACAGTCAGTATACCAGAAAAAATCTCGGTAAACATAATTTAAAAAATCGTTTTAACGAGAAAAATGTTTAAAGTTCTTGTGCTGCAGCCAAACAAGGCGCAGTCGCCGGTTTTAGTGCTTGGAGCTTTTTTCACGCGAGAAGAAGTCTTTGATTATTCGACCCTGAACGCTCTCAACAAGTTCACGAAAATTACTGGGCGCTAACCTATAAATTGCTTTGCATGTAAAAAAGACGGAATCAATCAGGAAATTGAGTAATTTTTATATTCAGTGGAGAAAAGACTTGTACAAGAATATTATAGGCCATAACGCATTCTTTTTTACACTTTTCAAGAGCTATCTGTAATAACACTAAAGACAATTTCTTATGGGAGTCGGATAAAATAAACCTCAAATTTCACAGGAAACAGGAAAAATCGTCATGCGTAAGATTCCATTTAGTGGCTCCCATTGGCTCCCTTTTTTTAATTTGGAGTAGTTCGCGGCGAACAGTGGCATGTGATGCTCTGATGTTATGCAAGTTGTGTTATGCGAGGTTGCCAGCTCTGATATAGACTCATGACGGAAATATTTTTCTTGTTTGCTGCCATGAGACCTTAAAAATATGGACAAGAGAGCGTGCTGTTGGAGTAAAAATTTATATCAATACAATTTATCTACACATAACTCAAATTTGTTCAGAGCATCCATGTAATTACTAAAATTAACGTCCTCTCTTGATTGCTGTCAACACTAACCTTTGCAGACAGCACCGTCTTTAATAAACCCAGGGTAGCAATCACAACGAAATGAACCGTCTTCATTGACACATTGCGTTCCTAGCTTGCAGTTATGCGAATCCTCAGAACACTCATCAATATCTGTTTATAAAAGAATAAGTAAAGGAAAAAATAGACAAAAAAAAAAGCCGTTTACTCGAAATTACTTTTTTGCCAAATAAGTTTTTTCCATGCACATTCGCCAAAAGAAAAATGAAAGACATTTGACGATGAAAGATTTCAAAATAAAAATGTAGAGGTGAGGCGTTAATCATGTACAATTGTGCAGTCTTACTTTGTTTCTTATTCGTTGTACGACAATGATTGCGTTCGTGTCTTCTCTTCCTTTTCTCTCTCTCTTTTTTTTGTTTTGTTTTGGTTGGTTGTTGTTGTTGATGTTGTTGTTGTTTTTAGTGGTTATTGTTTTCTCTCAATCACTTACAGGTACATTTTTTAAAACCATTTAACTAAATACATTAAATGCCGTTGAAGCTACGTTAGCTCAGTGTTAGCTATTATAGTTTGATATAATTTAATCACTGGTACTTGCTCACATGATACTGGCCCTTCTATCGTACCTTTGCAGTCATCTGTTTCATATTTGTATCCGTCCCGGCAGACACACCGATATCCCTTGTTTGTAAATCCGACCTGACACATTGCACCTTTCCCTGGACAAGGATTTCCATGAAGCTGACATAAGTTCTGGAAATATTAAGTTTGAACATAATAGGAGATGTGACTGTTGTACACTTTTAACTTTTACACATGCAACTTTCATGCAAGTCGCAAGTGAATAATCGCCCAGTCCCCCTCACTCTAAGTGATTATATAGATTTTTTTTTTTTGGGGGGGGGGGGGGGGGGTGTTTTTTTTATATATTTAGTAAAAAAAACAGCGGACGCCAACGCTCTTCTTGAAGATACAGGCAAAGACATACAGCGTACCTCAACGGCATAATGAATGTATTGTGCCACGTTCTTCAAAGCCGACTGCGAAGGGCTGTCGTCCGTGGCATTGTTGAGTTCACACATGCCTTTTCCCTCCTCCACTGGTCCTACATTGATTGACACACAGTTTGGCTCCATGAAGCACTGCACACGACAGCTTCCCTCATTGGTACCTTTACTGATCTAATCACGTGACCTTGCAGCGCTTTTCCTTTTATAGGTTCCTTAAAGATTATAATGCGATTGTACTTTGAAGACACAACTGCAAAACAAACAAACGAACAATAAAAACAAAACAATTAGGCCAAAAATACCTCAGGTTATTTTATATGCAGTAATTCTACTCTGTTGAATTAACAATAAAAGAAATAAACAGCGAAAAGCAGGCTCATTTCTAACAACTCGTTTCATAGGCCTGAGAAAAATCTGTTTTCCATCGGAATGCGATTAGCTTAAGCCCATCGAATGAACAATTTCGGTACGAATTATGTGTTTTTTTTGCCAGAAATTCTTCACGCTTTGCTGGAGATTACTTCGTTGTTATTTCAATTAATTAATTAATTAATTTATTTATTTATTTATTCATCTTTTTGTTTATTTACCTATTCAATTACTTAGTTTTTTTTATTTATTCATTCATTTATCTAAGCCGCTTTAATTTGTTTGCTACTATGTTGAAAGATCTTGTAACTCGGAAAGCTTATTTCACTTAGATTAAGCTTGCGAATAAAGTCCTTGATAAGGTTCATGAGAGACGCATCCAAATATTGATAGAGTGCAGCTTACCGCAGCCGTGCTGATCGAATTCGCAAATAACCCGGATTGGTTGTCATGAAAACACGGAAAAAACACTGATCTTGATGTACGTGGCATCGTCTCGTTTTAAAACCCCAAAGGTGTTGGAGGATAAAGCTAATCCAACCCAATAAATCATATTTCCGTGCATGGCTGTCAACAAGTTAGATAGATTGAAATGATTTTATGAATGTATGAAAAAAAAACAACAACAACAACAACAACAACAACGGCAACAACAACTGTCAGGCTGAAAGTTTGGTGAATTGTATTTTAGCAACAATTGCATTTGTAATTTGAACCCACGTATTTACTAAATATTTGCATGTTCTGTTAAGGTGTTTCGGTACACTTTTTCAGAGGCCATACAGATATTTTTCAATCGCCTTAAAAGTGTTTTTTTCCTTGTCCGATCGCTAAAAAACTTTCACCAGTAATTGGCTAGGTATTAAAATTTGTGAAAATTGTAGTTTGAAGTAAAATCGATATTACTATGACAACAATAAACAAAAAAACTTTGAAATTGATAAAAGCCGTTACAACATTCACTGTTTTGACGTTATGCTAATTTTTCCAAATGAATGCGCACAATACATAAAATGTACTAGTCATGGAGGTATGTATAGTGCGCAATATTTTGGAAAAATTAGCATAACGTCAAAACAATGAATTTCGTAACGCAGATTTTTTGACCGGTTTGTAGGATAGGTTTGTCTTGAAATTTCAAGGTGTTGTAGTGAATCAGTCTTAATGAAAGTTTCAGACATTTTTATAAACATTGTGAAGATTATGTGAAGAGATTTTAAAAAAAATTGTTCGAGTCATTTCGGAGATATACAAGAAAGCCCTAAAAGTCCAAATTCTGAATGAAGTTACACTTATACAGGTGGTGAGAAAGCGGGTTAGTTTTCAAGATCGCAAGAACGAAAGTACACCTAAATTTCGCAGCATCAAAATATGATATTAAGCAGCATTTTGACGCTACTTAAGAATAATTTGAGTCATTTATAACGTTTTTATTAAATAATCTATCACAGTTATTGAAAATTTAAGGTTTGCCATCTATTTTCGTTTTAGTCGAATTCAAACATACACAATTTTTAACTTCTTACGGAGATTGTTTGCTAAACACCAAACTTTAAGTTCCTGGTGTTGAATTTTCAGTAGCAGGTCTAGATCACCCAAAATTCGGCTTTTATCAATTTCAAAGTTTTTGTTTATTGTTGTCATAGTAATATCGATTTTACTTAAACCTACATTTTCACAAATTTCAATCCATAGCCAATTACTGGTGAAAATTTTATAGCAATCGGACAAGAAAATAAACACTTTAAGGCGATTGAAAAATATCGGTATGGCCTCTGAAAAACTGTATCGAAACACCGTAAAAGGTACTATTTTCGGCGCTTGAAAACAAAATGTCCATGGTATGTTTTGCTGAAATTAAAAGATAATGATTGTAATTCTGAGTACAGATTCAATCTAAACTAAAACTATATGAAGGAATAATTTAAAGAGGACTCAGAGATTATACAAAAAAAAATGCTGTAAATTTATCTTCCGTTTAACACCTGCGAAAGAACAGGTGCCATATTGGGTTTTTCGCCTCACATGGATTATATTCGAATAAGATTAGAATAAGGAATAGTGGAATCTTACGGGTTGAAGGACTGTAGCCGGCTTTCTTCTTCTTGTGCATATTGTCACTTTAGGGCTATCAAAAAGGCTAAATTCTTAAACCCCTAAATTCGCGTTGAATATAAATAAATTGATAAATAAAATAACTATACTGATTTTTTTTTTTAAAAAAGAATAAATTCCTTTTTTCTCAAAATTACCGTCGAAAATCTATTTTACCTTATTTTCTTTTCAAGAATCAATATATATATATACATACATATATATATTACATTTTCTTTATTCGCCGAAATATGTTCTCTGTTGCAAAGTCATAATTATATTAAGACTTGAGTAAAAACGTGACTGGTATCAATATGGCTGGTTTATGAATACGAATTTGTCTTGTTCCTTTCGTTTTATGTCTCTGTATTCCTGTTTAGTGAAAGTAGTGAAAGTACAAAGTATCACCAGTGTTTCCATAACACTAGCTTTGAATTCGAGACAAGGAGTTACCGCCATTCGCAATGCCTATGCCGAGGCGTGCAGGTCTCGTAATTTAATCATCGCTATCTAATTTGTGCTTTAAGGTTTCTTCGCGGCAACAGGAACTGGCATGGCTCAGCATTTTGCGTACGAGAAATTCAACAGTGCTACGCTTTCTCCACTGTGTAACCTTAACGGGGTCTTAAGAAGCAAAAACTGGCGAACGACCAGACGTAAACTGCTAACGATATCGATTCTGCGTAGTTGGAGGTAAGAAACCTTCACGAGCACTAAAAGAAGCTAAAAGAACTTTGCAGTGAAATTCTGTTGACTTTTAAAACAATATTCATCTCTTTGCTTTCCTAAGAAACTTGTCAAACGAAAGCGCTTTCATTTTAATTGCATGTTGTGTATGGAAAACGCGTTAGTATGGGAAACCCATGCTTTGATAAAAGTTGAATTGATAGAGTGAAGGCAAATTAATGATTGCAAACCATATTTTTGTGTCTGGAAAGTAAAAAGTGCAAAAAAAAAAAAAAAAAAATTAATTTTAAAAAATGACTTTCTCTACTTGATTCTCAACGAGTTTTTAGAAAAAATAATGATAATAAAAAGAATAAATGAGGCAAAACAAAAAAAAAAAAAAAAAAAAACAAAAATAATAGAAAAAAGAAAAAAAAATAAATGTTTGAAAAACATATTTTTGGTTATGAAAAAAAAAAAATGAAAAAAAAAAAAACAAAAAAATAATTTTAAAAAATGTCTTTCTCTACTTGATTCTCAAAGAGTTTTTAAAAACAATAATGATAAAAAAAAAAAAAAATGAGGCAAAACAAAAAAACAAAAAAAACAAAGCAAAAAAAAAAACTTATGAGATGGGCCACTGAGAATGGATTTAGAATGAAACGGAGCCGATATCAACCCGTTTTCTGTTACCAAAGAAAATGCACCTAAATTGGAATCGGGGAAAAGGTTAAGGCGTGAACAAACACCTACCAGTATACATAATCGGGTACAAACCACATACAATCCAGACCAGCAAGTTAAGCCAAATGAAATTAGCCATAAAGCTGGTCTTAGTTCTTCACTTTCGTTCAGTTTCGCACTCGTGCTACACCTTGAACTATCATATTTTTTTTCCGCCTTTCATCGTTTAATTTTAATGAATAAAACATTTTTTCTGTTTTTTAGTGTATTAGTGGATAAGTATTTTATAGGCTGGCTATTTACTTTCTACTGTCTCCTTTAACCTTAGATTTGTGATCTTGCTCCTTTTGTATCGGCAACATGAACAATTGTTTCATATTCTCAAGCATTCGATCTTATTTCATACACCACTTTATTACGCCACTGTTTGTCATTTGCCTGTTTCCCCTTTATATTAGCATTTCTGTCCGTCATTGCCTAACAGGTATTTGTAAACAGAATTAACTGCCACATCAGAATCATCGCATGGGTATTCTTTGCTATTTTGTGCAATTATAGCAATGACATTGTTATTTTAAGAAGTGTCACACCTTTAAGTAAATCTGTCATTCGAAACTCTGAGTTTCCACAGACAAATGAAGATACAAGTTCATTGCCATTCTTGATAACTTTAGGGCCGCTTTCTTCGTCATGCTTTCAAATACCGTAAAATTCCGAAAATAAGCCCCGGGGTTTATATTTTTCAAAGGCCCTTTTTGAGGGGCGTATTTTTAGAGGGGCTTATATTCGGAGGGGCTTATCTACGGAGGGAAATTTGCGTTTCAAAATCGATTGGGCTAGCCTTATAGTTGGAAGTAAACTTACCGTTTCTGCTTTGTTTTACTTTGTATTTGAGGGAAATTTTCCAAGTACATGCCTCCGGGGGGCTTAATTTGGAGGGGTGATTTAACGGAGGGTTTGTTGGGTCACCGGTTTGGGGGGCTTATATTTGGAGGGGCTTATACATGGAGCGGCTTATTTTCGGAATTTTACGGTATTTGGCGCACGCTTCTCCTTTTTAAACGAGGCTCGTTACTGGGCACAGGTGTCCCATTTCTCGAAGGTCCTGTTTAATTAACGATCACAGAAAGCTGTTATTTTTTTGTATTCAGGAGGGAGGTTTCAATTATAGTAGTATTTAAAAATTGTAAATATCATCCCTGGGGATTAATTAATGATATTCAAATGAGTATATATAAAAGGAAACATTGGCATGCATTTTCCCATTTACTTCACTTTGTCCGACACGAGGGACGTTTGGCGACTATCAGTAGAACCCGACTTACTCGCTTGATGGCGGCCGACGAGTCCGGTTTTTATCCACCGGCTGCAGAACTGTTAGTTAAAGCGGAGTGCTTTAATTAGGATGGCCGGCCCATGCTCACGTACTCAGGTCCACCAGGTTGTGCTCAGGATGACGGCAGGACCTAAGCTAGCGCTCCAACTGTTGAGGTTTTGTGTTTCTCTTTCTCTAAGAATTGCGTCGTGTCAGAGCTCCATGTGCATGTTTTGTGAAGAAAGTATGAGAAAGATCAATGCAAAAAATGTCGGGATAGCTTTCGTGGTGTACTTTGGTGCAGTGTAAACGCCTATTCGAACCGTCGTGTTAGCAAATAGGTAGGAGCGAGGACTGGAACCCACTGAGACGAAAGTAAACATTCAGGAATGAGGACTGGAATTTAGTGCACCAAACCCTCCCAGCCAACCATAGCTCGATATTCTGTGTGTAAACGACTCGTAGTGTTCCAGTTCGGGCGGCCGTTGCTGTTCATACTCTGACTGATCCAAGAGCTATGGTTCTTGACCGGATCGAAAAATATAGTTTAAACACAGTCAAAAGAACAAAAGCGTAGGTCATTTTAGTTCCAGTTTTTTTGTTTTTTGCTCTTATTTTTTTTATTTTTGTTTTTTGCTTTAATAATATTTTTTGGTTGAAATTCGGTTTATTATTTACCCGACCAGCGGTATTATACTTAGGCTCAGGACCGCGCGGTCGTTAACATGTAAAAGGTGCTCGCCATATTTGTGCTAAGTTTTAAGTTGTATTTGTTTTTGCATTTAGTAATCGGTTTTCATCGTACTTGCCGGACGTAAAAGTGTAAGTTTTTCATTTTATTTCTGTAATTTTCAAGCATTTTGTATTCCGTCTAGAAACCATGTTTATCATGAGATTGTTTATCGTACATGAGTTTGACACCTAACATCTCCATGTAGTTCCGAATTAAAGGTTGTGGTTTTTGGCGGGTACAGTCATAGCCAACAAACCAGTCCATTTCTTGTTGTTATAAACGAATAGTTTCATCAGGTTATTTGCTACGGAAACTCAAGGGCACACAATGGATCTGGTCCACAAAATATCTGTTCTTCAGTCCAATTTTTGATGGCTGGGAGAAGTGGAAGAAATAATAATGTCCGTGGAAAGAAAGTGTTGCTAGGGAAAAGACAATTCAGGGTGTCCGAGGGGATTTTATGTACAATAGCTGGCATGTGTTATTTTTTAGAAGCCTCTTCCCCCTTCCCACCCACTGAGAGGCTGAATTCCGCCCTCTGACCACACCCAAACTGGTCAGTTATGTCTGCAGGGAAAATTTCCGGTAAGTTTGGTTGCGGGGTGTAGGTTCACCTTGCTGGCTTAGAACTGACTTCTATCGGTCTTGCTGGGAGTGAGGAACAGAAAAAGTTTTCCGCCAGCAGTCTCTCAAAATGCTTAAAATGGCTTCAGAAAGCTTTAATCATACTTTGTTGTTGTTTTTGGGTTTTTTTTCTCAATAATTCCCTTTGAGTGCCCCTGGAAACAAATCCCTCTACCTTGAACTTAAATAACGACGGCTTTCTGGGCACGTTATTTATTGGGACTTTCGAATGCATTTTAAACTATTTTTATTTTATTAGATTCGGCAACTACTGTCAGGGTCACCGCAACAGCATGACGCCAATTACTGCGGGCTCGTAACAGTCCCTTCCCACATGAGAGAACAGTGTGTGGGTTTTTTAACGTCCCACAGAATTTACACATGTTATAAATGCAAGGGTTCTGAGACGGGGCCCACGGTTTATCTTCCTTATCCGAGAAGACTAGAAAGTCTAACCGTTTGCAGATGTCTTTACAAAGGCAGCACTTTCTCCACAGTTATGGAGAAGACCGGCAGACCGGCGCTTATCCAACTGAGCTAACCGGGCAGTGGTAATTTTGCACCTCAGATCTTTTGCAACAACTTGCAGCTAGCCAGTTCCACTTACACCAAGGACCATTTGAATTAGAACTCAGAACTCGACTCTTTTTTTGATTATTATTCTTAAACTCCAATGGATCAAAAACACGTTAAATGTTGAAAAAGTGTCACAAAACAACTTTCAGCATGCTTCACTGGGCCTTAAAGCAGTCAAACTTAATATACAGGTGTACAGGTGCGTGTAGCTTTTGCTTGTGGGCACACTAAAATAAGATTTTTTTGCGTGAAGAAATTAATACAAGCGTCCACAGTGCTTCTCTTGATATAAACTTCATCGTCATGAAGTTTTGCCGCGTTGCAGTTGTTTCTGTGGAACGAATTCAAGAAATTAGGATCTGATCACAATACCTTAAGTTAAGTTCACATTTGGTTTAATTCTAACCAGAAACACGAAAAAAAGCTATTGAGGCTGATCGTATCTCAGACCTAAAACAGTATTGTATACTTGACAAGAAATGCGCGTCTCGCAAACTCGCGAAATTCGTCAGGGAATCAGAGTATTGTTTCCTCTCGGGTCTTTCAAATCCTTTTTTAAACAAATTGGCCATGGACCTCTATCTTGATCAGCCATTGAGGGCATTATACATGGCACGTAGCTTAGAATGAGCCAGCCCCTGTGAGCAGGGTAAAAAAATTAAAGGCACTGTTAAACGCAATTTATCAAAATTCAAACAGCAAGACAGTACTTACAAAAGAAGGCCGTTTTTTAAAACTTGATAGCGAACAGTTTTTCATATTTCATTCTTGTTGTTTGTAACGTTTGATATAACGCTTTGGGGAGATGTTTGTTACAAAGTTGTGATTTTGTCTTCGACACGGAAGTAAATGTTTAACTTTTCACGTTCCTTAGCAAGTAAAGACGTGTTATATATAGGCATTGTGTTAACTCAATGAACTTGACGGCCGTGACGAAAATCCTTTTTATCTTAAAGTGCTTTAAACATACCTGCAGGGAAAATTGGGGGAGATGCCGGAGGATCGTAGAGCAAAGAAAGAAAAAAAAGAAACAATGGAATTGAGGTGTCTATTTCTGAAAAATAAAACACATGGAAGAGTTAAGCCAACAAAACAGAACAAAAACTTCGTTTATAGAAAGTGTACATAAGTTATTAATAATTTTAAAATCACTATGATCTTACCTTTTGAAACGAAGGTGCAAGAATTACCCAGTTTGTCGACATCTGCAGGAGACTGAACGAGTTCCAGACCTGTTTCCTACAGAATGAAGTAATAAGAAGTTCTTGTTAAAGAAAAAAAGAAAAAAAAACTGGTTTTCCCAAATACCGTCGAAGGTTTCCTTTTGACCACTACTCTTGTAAGCGACCAGCCCTAATTACGACTACCTTTGAAAAACTCCGTTTGAACTGTGACTTAAGCTTTGTAATGACAGCGACCTCACCCTTAAGCGATTGCGACCAGTTTCGAGATTACCCAACTGGACGTTGCCTTTGTTTTTATGCTGTCGCAAGCGACCACTCGGTGAATACTAAGGGTTTTATTCATATAAATCATCACTTTGTTGAAAATGAACACTGAGCTTATTGGACGTTACTTAAGTCGTGTCTATATCAGATGCAAAGTCGCTCATTAAACATTCATTTCTTTTGTTTTGTTTTGTTTTGTTTTTTTCTCGTTGTTAACTATTAACTGGAGGTTATCATTGATCACAGATCCGCGTTCGTCATTTACGAAGACAAAATCGAGTCGAAAGGGGTCCAGGTTCAGGCCGAGTTGCCCCTGATAAAATCAGTAAGGGCTGCTAGTCGGCAGTCGCCAGCGAAACCTCGAAATTTTGTGGCTTTGTATCACAGGAGGACCAAGATTTGGATGCGTTCTGACGAACGCGATGAGTTTCTGCAGGTCTCGTAAGCGACCGTCCCCTATTGTTTAACCAACTGACAACTTTCACATATATACCATAATGCACCTTGTGTACCCCAGGAATTTTGCACAACCATTGTTTCCAATTTCTCCTAGGTATTACAGTCGTCCTAAGAGAAATCCAAGACAACGGTTATGCAAAGTTTTGGGGGTTAAACATGGTGCATTATGGTTTATGTGAAAATGGTGAATATGTCGCTTAAGAGAGCTTATTCTCCTTAGCGACCATCTCTAGTAACAACCACTTTTTTGAATTTCCGTGGTGGTCACCTGAGTTGTCCCTAACAGACCATTTAAAACTTACTCGCTCAAAATATGCCACAACTTCCGCGTGTGCAGAGTCACCTTCATGGGAGGTTTTGATTTCACAGAAGAATGAATTATTCGCGTTGTTAACGTGACATATATCGAAATAGCAACATGGAAAGTCAGTAGAGCTTTCTGTTGAATTCCATGCATCTCTTGACTTGATGGTCTGCAAGACAAGTGAAAGGTTAAGAACTGATAGATATGTTCTGTGAGGTTATTAGTGGCATAGCTTGCTCACAGACGTTTTCCCTTTGTTACCTCAGCTCCTTGCACTTGGGATCAATATTTATATATCGCGGTTTTTATTTTCATTCACGCACTCGACTATCTTTTAAGAAAAAATAGATGGTCCGTGATCAGTCGAACAAACTCTTGCAAGGTTTTTTCTCTGCGGTAGTACTAGTACAAATGCATCTTTCCTTTTATATTGCCAGTAAGACCGTTAGGAAGAAATTGTCTAGTTTAAATGCGATTTGAATAGATGGTCGGTATTTTAAGCTCATTAACTATAGAATTAAAGATAAAGAGCTAGGGAGGAGTTACTGGAGAGATGTAAAAGTAGGGGATTTGAGAGGAGTAGATCGTGTTTCAACCGACGACTGCATGAGGAATGGGAAAGCCTCGAGAAGTCCGCTAAAAGGCAGAAAAATACCACCAGAGCCACTTATTTCACTCATGATAAACAACGTTATCGATCATTAACTTTTGCTTAAGAAAAAGCTTCGTTAAAATTTTCTACTGGTACCTTCACATTGCTTCCTTTGACCTTCCATCCATCTTCCAATGAATTGAGCTCAATTTTGATGTCTTCATTGCTGTTAGACACAAATATCCCAGAAAGAGGTGTCAGAAGCCTTTGTCCACTGTGGTCTCCTTTCTGGCAAATTTTCTGTTAACATTAAACGGACGAAAAATTATAACTGTTGAAAATAAAAACCCCTTGGAGAGCAAAATCGAGTTATTACAAGAGATGTTTTACGACGGTTAGCATTCTAAGACAGGGGCAAGTGACTGAGCAGTTACGCACACTAGCACGATTTCTTTTCGCTAATCGGCGTAATATGTAAAGTCTTAAATATGTAATAATGTAAAGACATAAATATGTAATAATGTAAAGTCCCTGAAGAATTCTGGAAGACATGAAGCATGAGAAAAGTTTGCGTTACTCCAAAACTTTGAAGTTCTGAAGTCCTTTTAAGGTATGATCGCCAAACTTAACGACTTTCAAGAAATTCATCTGGAAATACTTTTAAGTCTTAAAGTGACGTGTTCGTCAAAACTGAAGTTTATAGCATGGTAACCCAAGTGTTGGCAGCCATATTTTGCGAATTTAAATTTCTAGTACTTTTGAATACAAACTTATTGAAATTTGCACCCATGGGTAAAAGGGGAAAAAGTGAAGAGGTTTTAATTCTGTTATTTGCGTCCAATTATACCGATAACCTCTCTGGTATGAAAAGGAAAGGTTAAGAATCAAAACAACCCCTCACCCCCTCTCCCCCCAAAAAACAAACAAACAAACAAATACAACAAGAAAAAACAACAAGAAATAGAGAGTGACTATATAGAAAGAAAGGAGCATAAAAGCAAAATCAGCGATCCCAATGCTAAGTTTTAAAAGGACCGCTCTGGATACGGTTTTGAAAGTGAAAAATACGATTTTTGCAAATCAAAACGCTCAACATTTTATTTACTTCAGGTGACTTGCAACTCTTGTTAGTGTGCCTGTAAGCGTACTGCTAAATTTACAGTTTACAAATAAAGTCCTTGGAATCTTCCTTCTCGGCTTTGAAGGTCAAATAAGCAAAAATTTACCGTTATCTACCGTTAGGACTTGTGACTGGTGGATGTTTTTATTGGCATACGTCGTACACAGTTTATATGCTCATTTGTTAACAAAAGATAAATAAACAAATTGAAAGAGCAAAAATACCTTACAAGCTGGGTTTGTATCATCTACAAGATAAACCCAAATCTGCCAGTCTCTTCCTTGTTTTGGTCGTTTAGCAAAGATCGCCATTTGCATTCTTTTCTTGTCCTCTTTTCCCGGTCTTCCGAACGCAGCGATCTCGACGTCTTCCCGCAGAGATGGCAAAGTGACTTCAATGTCATTGTGTATCAATTGCACTTTAGCGTCGGGGTAGACCAACGTGAGGCTTCTCCATTTGTTACTTTGCTTGGGCTCTTCTTGGGTGTCATGCAGTAAGGGGCGACATTTCACCTGGATTTCCCACTTATTTTCGGGTGTCATCAAACAAGAGTGTTCAATCCGAGTTAGGTGAAATGCTGGGATACCACTTGCGATCTTATAACAGCCACTGATCTGGACTTCTGATTCTTTGACAACATCGGTGTCCATTTCTAATAATAAAAAAAAAAAGAAAAAGGAAAAAAAAAGGTGGGGGAGGGGGGTAGTCAGTCTACGGCATAGAATAATAAGGACCATATATTTCAGTGCAGAGTCTGGTTACAAAGTTATACCGGTGCAGTAGCCTAGAACTGGTTACATTTACTCCGACACTAAACATGTACATTTTGAGATTTTCTGTGACCATGATGATGCTACTAATAATGTTTCATCATCATTATCATTATCATTATCATTGTCGCTATCGTTATCGTTATCGTTATCATTATCGTTAACCTTATAGACTGCTTGCAGTCCGCCTTTTCTCTTAAAATCCGTTTAGTTCTTATCTCATCCAGCGATATTCCAGACCACGACGTTATTATTACAGAGACGAGACGAGAAAAGACGGACTGCTGACTCTTCATTGTAGTAAACAAACCCTCCGTCAGCCCAGAAACGGAGTAACCGATTGGTCAATTGATCAGCTGTGGAAAGGTCATTGACTGGTCTGTGGTGAGATCGCAAGCAATAAAAATAGTCACGCGTCACAACCAACAGCAAACAATAGCGAACCAAGCAGTTATCTCAGTAATAAAACTTTTAAGGATGTCTTACAGAAGGAAACTGCTGCAAATTTCCCTTAAGGGAAACGAATTCAAGGCAATCTTACCGGATTTAAAGAAATAGTAATTTTTTCAGTTGTTTAATGTTCTATTCATAAATCGTTTCAAGTTACTCGTGTTTATTGATTAATTAAATTACCTTGACAGCTTCGTTGTCACCAGACAGAACAAAAGAGTCAGCAGTCTCTTATTTTTTCTTCTCGGGCTTACGCCCTCGTTTCTCGCGGTTCTCGGCTTCGCCGCTGGCTCGCGCTGCTCGCAGTCTATTAACCTTATCCTTATCCTTATCCTTACCCTTACCCTTACCCTTACCCTTACCCTTACCCTTATCCTTATCCTCATCCTCATCCTTATCCTTATCAGCATCATCATCATCATCATCATCATCATCATCATCATCATCATCACCATCATCATTCTTGTCATTATTATTATTATTATAAGTACTATTATTAATGTCCTTTATTCGCATATAATTGGAAGACAATAAAAAAGAGGAAATAACATAAGTGAGGATTGGTAATAAGTGCACCAAACCCCTTTGGACAACCCGCTTGTGCGATCTTTTTGATTCTGTGCCGTTGCTGTTTTCTACACTGTACGTGAAAATTCTTAATGTCAACATAAAAACCTACCCGTTATAGTGCGGACATGGCTCTAAAGGTCAACAATGAATTTACATAAATAACACAAGAGTGAAAGCTTTGCTGTGTTGAGAATTAGCGCATAAATTTGTCCTTACTTAAAGTGGTAACAGTGATCGAGAAGAATTTCCAGAAATATTTATTTTGGAAGAAAAAAATAATATTCGATTATTTTCCCCAATATTTTTTTTCCTTTTCTAACAAAATATAGGTATCTCAATCTTGTACTTACCAATTTTGGCCATTTGCTCGGCAGCGCCGTGGACCTTGCTGAGTACTGCATAAAAAGTTTTCATTTGTCGAAACTCAATCTTTTATATCGTGACCACAAACGTGTTTACAACTTTCACAACAGGTGATTAGTTCATATTCTTTCTATTTTTGTCACCTGGGATACTGTTTTATAATCTCGTGACCAATGAAACACAGCCAAATAAAGAAGGGGTTTTTTCCCTTGAAGGGTTTTTGCAACGTTGCACATTTCGGTATATTGTTAACCTTGAGAAATACTAAACGTATACAAGAAATTTAACCCACATTAATAGCTTTGGATAGATAAATTACGATTTTTTTGTCGAGTCAAGAAAAGAATCATAGATATAGGCGTACAAAATTGATGAAAAGTTTTGCAATCTTCAACCCGGAGCATTGTTTACATGTAAGACACTATAATTCAAACGAAGTTTAAACGTGTGTGGTAATTAGTATAGGTAATAGCATGATTTGTAGTGATATTTGGCATAATATAATAACAAATAATAAAATAAAATATATTTATATACCAATTATTCGCCTCTGAAAATTTCAGAAGAAAAATTGTATTCATTTGTACTTGTCTTCAAGGTAAACAGGGATTTTTCCCTAAATTACATGTGTCACACACGAAAACGCTTTGCAAAGCAAAAATGCAAATCTGATCATCGATCCATTGTTGCTCCGAGGGAATTTTCCCCTGTATCAGGATTACCAGATTGAGAGATCAGAGTGACAACGTAAGCATATTTCACAGCCTTTCAATTAGAAAAATAAAGTGAAAATACAGAAATATTAGGGACTTTTCACTTCTTGGTGGAAAAAGAATAAGCCCGAGTCCTGTGACCGTCATGTGACTCTGAAATAAAAAAAAAATAGTGCGATAAACAAAGCCGGCATGAAAATTAAGTAGTCTTTAGTTTACCCTCGTTTAAATCACACAAACGTGGGAGAAGATTGTTTTCAAAGGATTCTTTTAAGATTTACTGCGATACATGAGAAGTCGAAAGAATACAGACCGTGGCAAGCCCGTTTAGTGCAACATCCCTTTTCAAAATATTCAAATTGGACGTACAAGTAAGTTTTCTTATTATTTTTAAACTCAAGTTTCAGAAATTTCTCGCCTACTGATACTAAATTTACATGACTATATACATGTATGTATAACAGATATCATGTTTATCATCTTGAATACGAGCTGTGGAGTAAAATAATAATTTCACTGATCGTCACGCGACTTTCAAGAAATTAAGCCATTCTGCGAAACTTTGACGAATCCAATGTCACGCTAACTTCCTTTTTTTCTTTTTTCGTAATATCAGCCTTATGGATAACATGTAGTCCTAAACACAGTGGCTAAAATATATACCAAAATGACCACCCGAAATGATTAACCATAAAAAGAGGGAAATTAAAGGTCTTATACAGTGACAATACTTAGAAACAGGAAATGACGATTAAATAATCGTCTACGTTTGAAAATACCCAGCTGATTTTGATGTCTGTTTCATGTTCGCTGTCTCTAATGTCGTTCAGAAATCGAAAACAACAACAACAAATAGCCAAAACACCGGGGTATAGTTCTTTCTGCTACCCAGAGAATCAGCTGCTGCAATTTAAGATGCCAGCTGTCGGGGATTCCCCTGTCGTAACTATCGTGTAAGCGTGGGCAGAAATCCTGGACAGCGGACTCTTGTCGCAGTTTTCGATTCCTTTCGAAATACGTTTGCAGGGAAAGAATAGAACTGTTTAAAGTAAAGTAAAGAGTCAAGCTTTTTGATAATCAAACTTTGAGGTTGATCTAAAGTCACCAAAAACTTTGAATTCTTTCCTCATAAGCTTCTGTTGCACTTGTTGTCACGCGTTTTTCTACTATCCATCCACGCAAACAGCGGTTTTTCCCTCAAATTATAACACATTTCATGTAAACTTTCCCGACTCTGATGTTGGTAATTTCTGTGCTGCAGAAGCGCATCTGTTAAGTTCTACTCGGCCATTTCAGTCAGGCGTTATTAGCTCGTACTTTCCTCGGAGCGTCTTCTTCTTCAAGTAGTGAATTGCTTGAATTTTCACAATTTTATATAGCTGATAGCTGGTTTTATACAGTGGAGAACCCTGTGATCCACAATTCGCATGCTTAGCGACTAAGTTGTCTTCGGTTTTTGCCCATGGGTAGGCTAAAACGTTAGTCCTACGTATACATTGTACATGTGGAAGCTTTGGTTTTCACCCTAAAGGTTTGAAGGTTTTTATATATATACATATATCGTAAAGTAAAACTTTACATGATTCTGAAAAAAAGGTAGATTTGGTACAATTGCACGTTCCCGAATTCGAAGCGTAACATTGTCGACCACGTCTGAGTTTCATTGGCAAAATATGAATAGTGTATTTTGAAAGATATTGCGGATGGAACGGCCTTTTTTTCTTGTTTTTCGTTTTTGAAGCTGCCTTGGAAATGCTTAAATGCTAAATACTGCTAATTTTATATTTCTTTTCTTCATTATTTTAGGATATGTCCGATAACATTCCTTTAGCCAGACAGCGGCAATGTGCAGATTTTACCTGCGAGGATGAAAAATACATTCTCGATATATGTAGCTGTGCGTTGCCGGAAATTCATGGTCGAGGTGAATCGAGGAAACAGGTCTTCGTTTACATAACCAGAGCCAAAGAAAATGAAAGATTAACTTTCCTTGAGGTAGTATTAATCGCATTGTATATCGCCCCTGTAGGTAACCCTCTCCTCTCCCAAATAATGATAACAATGATAATAATACAATGATAATATTATTAGAAAGTGATAATGGCGGGAGTTTGTAAATTATTATTTTAGGTATTTTTGTTTCATCAAAATTTTTAGTCTACGATAGTGGGATGTAAATTGGTCATATGTTAATAAATTAAACATTTTTATTTCTCTGATAATATTATTAATAATCCTAAAAATAATAATAATAATAATAATAATAATAATAATAATATGATGATGATGATGATGATGGTGATGATGATGATGATGATGATGATGATCTGTCTTCCAGGAGTAGATAAATTAAAACAACAATAAAAAAGTGAATCAATCAATCTATACTATAATAATTATAAATTATTGAAAACTGAATCATTGGAAAATGTAATTCTAGAGCGCTGATTGACTTAGTCATCATGGTATATGAGCCATTTCAGCTGCCATTATACCATGCTCTCCAAATATGGTAACTGTACGCCTCTGTTCAAAAATAAAAAGAAGCTGAAAATCGGTTGTTTTTACAAATAATGTCGGAAAGAATACTCGATATGTTGTTGGCGTTTTTAATAAAAAAAAATTTCCACTCGCCCTTGTAAGATATGGGATGTTTGCAGCTAACTCGGTGCTAAGCGCCTCGTTGTATATCTTCCATCTCATATCCACCTTGCACTCGTGGAATAATTGTCAATTATATTTTTTCTTTAACTCAGTACTGACAGAGGACACCATGCAATGTCATTAACTACATTTTAGTTTAGTTTTTTTTTCTCTACTTATTATAGGAGGAGAAAACTAGATTGGGCATGATTAGAGTATACAATGACAGGTTCTGCTGGAAAAAGAAGAAAGAAGATGAGGTGCTTATTGTAAAAATGAAGATGGAAGATTTTGACTCTTCTAGTAAACCGGTAAGACATATTGTATTCCCTCCCCCCGACAATTTATAATAGGTGAAGTCTAACATAGGCCACGGTTTAGTAAATCTTTGGACGACGGAATCTCTTCCATATTGGGTTGATTTAAGAAAATAAGTACTTTTTCAGTCTGCACCTTTTGCTTTCATAAAACTTTTCATGGTAAATAGCGTTAAGAATTCGACACTAGGGAAATTGAATTAGAACGCGACTTTGTTAAACACTGGCTAAAGTTTTTTTAAATAACTGGCCCTACAAGTTACTATACAAGGAAGTAAACTGGAAAGGAACACCAAAAACATTTCTTCGCCAATATATAAGTGTTTTCAATTTAAGCCTGATGACAAAGTGCAAAGCTGTTTCAATGGAAATTATTTAAACAAGTGACAGTTCAAACTAATTAAAATTTTCTTAGTTTGTTTATATTCACTTTTTCAGATTGCATGCCAGTGAAACATTTAAATATTATTTACTCGTTTGTATCTAAGACATGGAAAATGCACAGAAAAATTAAAAGCTGGACTGGCTTCTTCTAACGTACTAGTTTTTTTTTCTTTTCATATTTATGTTATTTATTTAGTTAGTTCATTATTTATTTATTTTTTATTCATTTGACAGAATTTGCTAACCTACGGATATCTGACTTTTTTTGGTAGATTGAAAGGCGTAAAATTGACGAGATGCGAAATCCAGAGAAAGTCACTTTCACGTTGCCTTTTTGCGATGCATCCGTCATGAGATTCGGATTGAGTTTAACCACAAAGTTATTGAACGAAAGCGTTTGCGACGAGGTCCTGTTGGAAACAGAATATTTAAAGGCCAGCTTTTCCACAGTAAGTAGTATAGCACCCCACAAGTTGTACTTGTATGCACGGTCCATAATATAATACTACTGAAGAAGAGGAAAACACGAGGAACATTACAGCGATATAACAATTAATGAAAATTCCAGAACTCAGAATCAAAATATTTAAATACCAACGAGACGCTTTCTAAACGTGAATTTACTTCCTTGGATAAATTTAACTGCTTTAATCTTCACCAGCAGTGCCAAAGACTGAATTCGAAGTCGAAGGATTTTCCTACGGCCATAGCAGACGCTTTATTTTATTTAATTTATTATTTTGAAGAGTACTCGAAGATAACTCAAACCCACGATAACTCTAACCTCCCGCTAACTCGGTGTAAGTTCAGAAAAGTTCGCCCCAATTTTTGATCATTTCCTTATTTCCAGATACCCCACCAGGAGACAAGACCAGGGATTGAACATGGTCACATGACCAGTGAATCAGTAGCGGTAGCTTAGGAGGGAAACCGGTCATTTCGATACAAGTCATTTCCATAACTCAAGTAGTGAAATCTCACAAGAAAAACATTTTAAGTGTAAATTCTTCGTTCTTTAAGCCAAGTATGTGCAACTATTTACATAGCGACTGAATAAGTTTGTATCGAAACGACCGGTAACCAAGAGCCTAGATACTCTGCAACATCTTTTCAAAGTTATTGTCAGTCTAGTGCTAAACTGCGATCAGGCTTCTACTTCTCTTTCATTTCGAAAAAAATCCGCCCGGAAAGCAAAGCGGAAATTTCTTATCTGATCGTATCTAAGGGTACTTAGTTCTGTATGTTTATTGGACATATGCTGTGTTAAACAGATCTTCATAAGGAAGTATATTTTGGTTGTAAATGTTAGGTTCAGAGAGAGCTGGGACCCGTTTCTCGAAATACCCAGTACCTATATTTTCGTGCCCGAAATGAAATCATTGTTCAATCACAATCTAAAGATCTCT
Source organism: Porites evermanni (assembly GCA_942486025.1). Taxonomy (NCBI): domain Eukaryota; kingdom Metazoa; phylum Cnidaria; class Anthozoa; order Scleractinia; family Poritidae; genus Porites; species Porites evermanni. Next base: position 72,140 of record CALNXI010001807.1, on the reverse strand, counting down.
AAAGAATATAGGCGCGGGTCGTATCTAGCAAATCAGTTTATTTTATATTGTCCACTGATAGTTTTATTTCTGTTACACCCCAACCTCGACAACCATTGCAGTACTCATTTGTGACTCTATACAATCATAAAATACATAGGCGAATTTGTACTTGTTTAACCCCTGAAAAACACTTGCGTGCGAATGGAAATAAACTTCCTTTCTAAGTTACAGCTTTGTCCATTGCAGCTTGTATACTACAAGAGGAAATAATTATGTAACATACTGTACAGCCTACTGATGTAATTAAGTCTGGAAGACATGCGATATACACCCTGTCACTTTCAGAACAGCTTCACAGGTGCAAAATATACTTTTGTGAATACTTTTCAACTTCATTGCTATATGTAAATAAAAAAATTACGTAAAGGAACCGATACACGAAATTAAATAGAGATTGAATGTGTATATGTTATAATTATAAAGAAAAAGCTTAGCAATATTGTCACTATGAATAACTGAGCTTCACTTCAATTTTACTTTTCTGGAAGCCTACCAAATCTTATATCCTAAAATGCAGCTTCCATGTACAAATATATTTCACCTTTAGCTGGCAAAAATAAAGCCGTTCGATGTATTTAAAAACTGGTATTATAGTGTAATATTTCTCAGTCTCAAAATAAACTGTTTTCGAAAGTATATAATATCGTTATTATTTTCCCAAATTTAGGCTATGTTCACACCGGATAGCTTTTGCGCATGCCCAAAAACATAGTGGACAGGGCTTCTGTTCACCGGCGAAAAATGTCTGCGCATGCTCTACTAAAAATGACACGTGATCTATTTCGGGCAATGTCATTGGCTCCGAGGCGAAAATACCCGCGAAATGTTGTTCAGATGGAAGAAGCTATGGCAGCTTTTTTTGGCAGTGACAGCTTTGCAATTTCTTGCCACTGTAAGAGATCAAAAATTATTTTGGTCAAAGTTTTGACGTAAGTGTGTTCTCTAGAGAATATAGCGTCCTGAAACTGGCGAAAAATCGCATTGGCATGGTCTGATTCAGTATTATTGACGTTGAGATCGCTGGTTTGCATGTGGAAGACATGCCGAAAAGGTGGGTAGTTTTTGCTCTTTTTGTTTACTGCATGTTCCGTGCAACTCGGTACAAAAATAAATTATAAAGTAGTGGAAGAAAAATTATTGGGGTTTGTTTTGGTATATAAATTAGCTTGTACCGAGTTGCACGGAAGCGACAGTTTTGTTGAATGTGTATCCCGTTTTTGTGTCAAAATTCGACTTTGATTGTGAATCTAACATTCGATAACATTCGACCGTTGATCGAAGAGCGTATTACAGTGCTATCCAAAATGTTTTTGTTGTTTAGATCAAGTTTCTTATCACGGATTCAACAAAAAAGTAGAGGGACAGACATTTTCGGGCTTTGTTTTGTTTATGTGACTTAGCGTTTACTTTGTTGCTAGAAAAACTATATTTAGATGCTTAATCTCCGCATGTTTACACTGTTTATGGCAGAGAAATTCGCTTACGCTTGGTTCAACTTAATCTCGTGTCACTCGGTGCAAAGGGAAATCATAAAGGAGGTAGAGAATTACTCTTAGCCATTGTCTTGGTGTGTAAATTGTCTTGTAGCTAGTGAATCGAAACCTAAAGTGCGTCGTTCGAAACGTTATTTTGTCCATGGTTCCACATTTCATTGTTGTTGTACATTAGTACGGCTTTGTATGTTACAGAAATTTGAGTTTTATCCGAACTGTCGAATGAGAAAATGTGAGAGTGCTTTCATTACAACGCTAATACCATCTTGGAGCTACAGTTCGATAGGTCCAGCAACGTTTGATTTGTAAAAAATATTCTGTTTACAATGTGTACAGCTGCTGTACATTAATTTTAGGCTTACAATGGTATAATTGAAGGATGCAAGTTTAGATTATTTTGCTCATAAATTTGGCCTGGGATTATCCACAACGAGGTCCTTGTTACTTTCCGCGTTAGGAACTGCACTTACGGACATGATTTCCCGCGTGTGCAATTTTTAAGTACCAAATCTTTGCTCACAAGGCTTTCTGTGGGGGGTGCTTCTTTGCTTGAAAATGGGATCCTGGAAGAAGATGAACAGGGTAATTTTGATGTGAATACTTTTGTTTTTCTGTCCATTGTTTTTGGCTTAAATTTTTCTGGAGCAAAGTGATGAATGAATGACAGTTAACATGCTACTAAGTATTCAAACGTTCTTTCCAAGAAAAAAAATGATTAGGAGTTTAAAGTTTGGAGTAAACTTTCGAGTAAACTTTGAGTCTTAATGAAATTTTAGTTGGATCATGTTGATGAATGCAGTTGTGTAGGATGTGTAGTTTCCAATTTTGATCTTCTGTCAGAATTATGAGAGAACACTTACACATCTCATTCAAAAACTGTAGTTTCATTGTTATTATTGTTTGTTTCTATTCCTATAAACTTCTCATCAGGTCTCCATTTTGCATGAATTTAATGTGATATATATTTGAAGGGGTTGTTCAGTTTCACCATAAAGTAGTTTTCACTTTGTTTTTTGATATGAAGTTCACTGGGTTTCTTCTTAGCTGTTGGCTAAGGCAGTGTTGAAGTATCTGACATGTTAACATACTTTACTTTTCATTTCTCTTCAGAAAAGATTGATTGATCCTGAATCAAACAAAGGGCAGCCTCACAAACAAGATTTTTTTTGACGAACAAACGTGTACCCAAGGAAAGCATATGTCCCTGACAGTGTCAATAAAATTTATTAATGGAAAGATCTGGGTTTTTACTCCTTTGTAGCACTTTAGACTATATGCATCACTTTTTTAACCTTTATGTACTAAAAAAATATAATCAGTATTTTTTCCAACTTACACTTGAATCAAAGTTCTCCTCTTTAAAATATAATATTCCCCTAATTTTAAAAATTTCATTATCTTATTCAGATCAAGCACAGTAACCATTGAAAAGAAAAAAAAAACCTTGTTCGGTCAAAAGACGGCTTTAAAGTTTTGATATTAAAATTGCACCCGTTCTCAATGAAACGACTAAATGCAGACACTAAAGTTCATTTAGCTCATGTTCCAGCTTTTTTTGTAAATTGGAAAGTGTTGCTGGAGAAAAAATATTTTTGCTTTACCTTTTCGGAAAAAAAATTAAATAAAATAACTACCAGGTGTCTAAGCAATTTCAAAGGACCCATAGTGTCTTATTTATCTGCTACATTGAGCTGTGAACAAAGGTCGTTCTTCCTAGTGACCCTGCTTTTTCCAGAAATATTGTTGTCCTTCGTGATCCAAAGTTGAATCCTGTAAACCGGCCAAAACGCGAGCATCGCAGGGAACGAATCCCATAGGAATAGGTGAAAAAGGAAAATAAAAAGCCTAGGCTATTCTAAAATTATCCGTATATGCATTTGCAACTCATATTAAGCCGCAATTAATCCTCTTTCCACTGGAATAAACAAACGATGGAGGTATTGCCGCCATTTTGAATTTGACAATGTCACGTGGTGGCGCGTCGACCAATCAGACATTTTTCGCCGGTGAAAGGGCTTCTGCTAATCCTCACATACGAGTGGCGATTTCGGTGATTTCTGTAACGGAGCAAAGCTGCAGATAATATACTGATTTTTTTTTTTTAAATTGCAATTTTGGGTAGTAATTTTGACATCAGTATTAGCCAAATTCTAGCCCCAGACTCCTCTCTGTCCAATGCCTTGAGAACAAAGTTACAGCCGCAACCCGGTTACCTCAGTTGGAAGAGCGCCTCTCTGCTGAGCGGGAGATCATGAGTTCAATCCCCAGACAGACCATCAACCAAGGTCTTTAAAAAACTGGTGAGATCATGCTAGCTGTGAATCCCCTTTCTCAGTTTTCTCAGTTCAGATGATTGCGTCATTGGGCGTTGACGTTAAGCCGTTGGCCTTGTCTCCTCCATCCTTGTACTTCAGTTGGAAAGGGACGTAAAAGAAACCGTGACATTAATATTGTTCGAAAAGAGTAGGGAACGTAGGCCCTGATGTCATGGTCTATCTGACTTGTGCCGTCATCGGTCTGGGTGGGCGCGGTGTGATCAAAATATGGACTGAAGTGACTGCAAGAGTGTGCCTTTACATGCTGACGTCCGATCTCACCTCTCTGGTTCCTTTGCAATTCAGCCATTGGCTGCAAGTGAGGAAAGTTGGCACCGTTTATTTATTATTTTTTTTATTTCTACAGGAGCCGATTACTTATTTCTATTTTTTTTTTACAGGCATGAGCTGAAAGCTCTATAGTAGAGTCTATGGTCAAATTCATTTGGGAACACAATTTACCAGTGGAGTTATAATTAAATGGCACTTTCAAAATTTCCCCTTGGAGGCTGGATTTTGGTGGTCAGAGGAAAAAAAAATGAGACGCCCCCTCCCATCCCCCGCAAAAACTACAGAACTAGAAGTTAGAGAACTGAGCCAAAGTGACTTTTGAGATATCTCTTCACACCCAACTTCTGTACTAAGTTTCAGCCAAATCAGTTGACCATAACTTTTTGCCCCTGGAACACTTTCCCGAACAGTGACACTTAAGGCGAAATTTTTAGTGCTTGTTTTCGCAACTCGCAGGAAAGAATTCTCTCAGATATTGTATTACGTTTCTGTGGATGATATAATTAACATCAAGAGGCAAAGGCCTTTTCCTGCCATAAGGCTAGATTATCCAGAAATGCGTGCTTTAGCTATTATGATGGTTTAACTAAATTTGTTTGAGCTTCGCTCGCGGCAACAAGAGCAAATAAGATTTTAAAACATCATTGTTTTATTGGTGTATTAAAGTAATTTAATTCTTAATCCGTTAAGTTGAGGCTTGCTTCCACATGTGTGCATCTCTGTTATTCCTTGTTAACTGCTGTAATGGTGTTATACTGACAAGTCACCTGGATAACCCTGAAATGAAAAACAAAAGCGCTTATTATTTTTTTTTCCGTTTTTGCACAGTAATTGTAACTTACGTCCTTGTCGACTAAAATAATAATGAGCCATGTTAACTAAATCTAGTAAGTGGCTGTACTTTCTGGGGCAGTTGAAACTGGCTAAGGTATCGCCTAATGTCCTGGTGTTGTTCTATACTACATGTATTAATATTTTGGTCAATAATTGAGCCGTATCGATTATAGTGCCAGGCGCCAGCTACAACACTGGGTTGGAAGATTTGTGGATTTTACCCCTTGGGGAACACCATGACCAGCTTTGCAACAACCTTTTTAGCAGAACCCTTTCGGACGCGAGACCTAAGATTAGAAACCTGTCACCTCCCACTCGCCGCCGCAAAGATTACAAATTAAAAAAAAAAAAAAATATATCAGAGCAATTTTGAAAACCAATCTGGTAAGTAACTTCTTCATATCCGCCATTGCTGCGATAGTATAACCATAGACAACTTTCAGATAATTTTTAAATTTTCTTAATTTTTATATTTTTTAAACGCTATCACATTTTTTAAAATATTTGTAAATATCTTTAATCATAGTTTTATTATTCATGGACTATTACTCTATCTACTTTATATTATTATCATAGTTATTACAGTATTGTAAAATTATATAATTCAGCCGAGAGGCTGCCAAGTTAATAAACAATCAATCAATCTCTCTATCTATATTATAGAATTAATCAAAGTAGTTATTGCCCGTGGCAGCAACGAAATGGAAAAATATTATTCTTTGCTTGCTTTTTTTGTTTGTTTGTTTTTCTTTTTTTTGGGGGGGGGGGGTGGGGGGGGGGGGGTTTTTTTTTTTTTTTTAACCTACATGGCCTAAAACGTTAAAGGGGGAAGAAAAAATAAAAATTTAAGGTGCAATTATTTAAGACGCAGATTTTACTTTTTGCCGAAAAAAAGAGGTGAAGTTTAATCCTTGTGTTAATTTGCTTTAAAAAAGATAATAATAGTTTTTTCATTCTGTTCGGCCGTTGAAGAGTCTNGACGCTTCTTAAGTCGAAATTTCCAGCCGGAAGAGATGGGCGAATTAAACGACTGAGTCTTTCCAAATTGAAAAGGGCGTTCCTAATTGTTCAGCCACTCCGAACTTTTCACGGACTGAACAGAGCGTATTCTCTCACGTGGCCAGTATCTATGCAAATTTATGGGAACAAAAAAAAAAATACACAAAAAAATGGTCCAAGTCCCACAAGATTTGTTTGAAACAGCAATATGGCCGCCGTTTCATTGTTTTGGAACACCAATATGGCTGCCATGAGGTCATTTGAATGCGCTCTGACAATGTATTAGGTTCGGCTCATGAAAAGTTCGGCGTCTGAACCGGGCTTGAGTCTGGATCGACAATCGCCTTTTATCAAACGCCTGAAACAAGCGAAGATCTTCGTAGGGACAAAAGTAGATCTTCTCATGCGACAAACTAAATGGTTAGATTAAAACTTTGTATGTTTATAGGATAGTTAGAAAATGATAAATAAATAATAATAAGACTATTAATAATTTATGATAATAATAATAATAATAATAATAATAATAATAATAATAATAATAATAATAACAAGAAAATTTATAATGCCCATCCCACTTGTATTCTCGTTGGTGTCTTTAGTCTGAAGAACACCTGGCTAAAGTCACAACACACTGGTTGTCCTTTGTGGTAACTTTTGTGCTAAAAGAAATACGTTTTATAGGTAAAAAGACGGAACAGTGAAGCTAGCATTTTCAAGGACAAACTTCAGAGAGACTTCGTCAATATGAACAGCCAAAAAAAAAAAAAAAACATCCCAAAGTTTCCGTTTAAGCTGATCAATTCATAGAAAATGTCGGAGCTTCATTTGTGGGGACAAAGGAAACTGTCCGATTCTAAGAGGTGTCTGAATTAAATGGGTGTCTGTTACGAGGGATTTTAATGTAGGATAGTGATCTGTTTCGCACTAGACTACGAGCAGTCTTCCTTTTTTTTCTTGGTCCGTGGAGCAAAACGCCCGAGACACGTAAATGACCACGCGCGTGACTGAAGGCGCCAGACGAGAGAGGCACGACGAAAGAGTCTCTCTTTTTTCTTCTCGGGCTGCCGCCCTCGTTTCCCGCGTCTCGCGGCTTCTCCGCTCAACGCTCGCTGGCGCGTGCATCTACCTTACTAAATCTGAAGAAAAAGAGAGCCTGCTTGCAGTCTATTTCGCACCGTTTAGTGCTTCTATTATTATTGTCTTTGTGTGTCAGCTCATTCCCTTCAATGCTTAGTTAAGTTTGCCGTTTGACTCAACAGTGGAATGAAAAAAAAGAAAAAAAGTGAACCTTATCGCATTTTGTTTCGTCTCGTTAAAAGCGTGGCGTTTTATCGACACCCAAAATGATGAAGATCTGTTAAATTGAGTAATAACTATGTAGTGCTTATGTAATACTACGATGTTACCGAGGCGAAGTTGTAACTAATACTTTTGATTGGACCTGCTTACCCAGTTCGTGCTTTTATTTTTCCGATCAATCAGTGCCTCAGGTTTCTAATGGGAGAGAAGGGGAAATAATAAACAATTCGGAATTAATCTAGACAATCTGATATGTAAGCAAAAATACAGTTTAATTTAAGGATTCATAGCTATTTTTACTTCCTTTTTTTATTGTATTACACTTAATTTAGCATCATTTTATCGAACTTATAAAAACTGTTGGTGAAATCCACGCTTTTTGTCACTAGTTTGAGGAAAAACATAAATCTCATATGACCAAAGGCAGATGCTGGGTTGAATTTTCAATAGTGTTTGAATTTCTCTCGGAATTTCCTTTCAAAGCATCCTTTATACTCAGATAAAACTTTCTAGAAGGTTACCTCAATTTATACGGGTTTTAAGTAACATGGAATACATTTAATTCATTAAAAATGGTCGATCCAAGATGGTGCATGGTTGTAGTTCGTAATGACATCAGTGCTCAAATTTATGTGTTAGCCAACTTCTTCATCTTATCGGCAACCTTGCTATTTTTCGTTTTAATTTATGTCTACTTTGTGGAAAAGTTGAATTCTACCAATGAATTAAAAAATGTGACGTCATAATGACATCAAATTTCCCCTATTCTGGAATCCAGATTCTCTTACATGGGACAGAACAGGTACACTTACGCTGGTTGGTGATAGTTGTGGGAATTCCAGTCACCGCTGGTGGTGTTGTTACCTTAACTCCTCCGGCAACACCTTGAATTCAGAAATATAAATTTAAAGCTAAGCCAAAATTTACTCTTGCAGTATCAGCAGTATGCCTTTTGCGTAACACATATATATGAACTTCATTAATATCTCTTTGGCCTTGCTTCCGCTTCCCAAGAGCCTCTCCGCAGCAAAATGGACATAGCGTCCTGCCGGTGTTTGGGGAGGCCAAACATGTAGCTCAACAACCCATTTCCATTGACTATGACATGGTAATTATTATACCACGTTCTCAAATGATGGAATACCGATAAATGCGTTGTTTTATATGAGAAAATGACCCCTTCATCGATTTTTTTTTTTTACATTCTTATGAATTCAAATGCATGTGCAAAGCTCTCCTCCTTTGATCAATTCGTGAGCTACTTGTATTAAATAGGAAGTTTAACTGTTTATTAGTTAATAGTTCAGGAACATATTTAAAAGATAAACAGAAAACGTTTTCCCCTTATCATGATGTAGCTAGACTTACGCGTAAGTGTAATCACACGTATAGATTTGATTTATAAATATGATTTTTCATTTAATTCCTTGATTGTTAAGTGAGGGTAGCCATGAGTAAGAAAGATAATTGCACTGTTTACGAATAATTTATGATAATTATTATACATACCACATTGTTTGTACAGTTTGTTTGCCTGTTCTGCATCTATAGCACTTAAGCCTTCTCGCTGTCCAATGATATCCTGATACTAGATAAAATTTTGTCTCTGTTTGTTTCCGTTTTGACTTTTTAACATTAATTTTAAGCGGAAAATTAAGAAAGGGACTTAATCTGGAGATTTTATTGTAACGAAATGGCTAGGAAAGAATCAAATTCACATGAAACTACAGTGAAACCTGTATTAAGCGGACACCGTATTAAGCGGACACCCTCTATTAAGCGGAGAGTACCCGAAGTCCCCAAATTTATTTCCCTTATTTACTTTAAATAAAACCTTTATTAAGCCCGACCTATCCAATCGAACAGTTCTGCAATCGAACCCAATCGAACACCAATCGTTCGATTGCTGAACTCAATCAAACATAATCGAATTCACAATAAAATTTTGCCAATCGAACACAATCGAACGTTCGATTACCGAACGATTGGTATAATCGAACGTTCGATTAACGGACGCCGCATCGCATGATAGGCACGTGGTATTGGAAAATTCCGAAGGTGAAAATGAAATCATCGCTAACTCCCTTCCGCTTTTTACGCGGCTTTTGCTGAGCACTGAAACCCAGGACTGAAATGTCTGAAATGTCAAACACGGAGGAGAGGGAGGACACTGCATGTATTGAAATTACATGCAGTGTAAAAGGTTACCAAGAATGTAATTTTACTGTTGATGTGGGAGAAGAATTCTTTATCTTTAAGAAGAGAGAGAGAGAGAGAGAGAGAGAGAGAGAGAGAGAGAGAGAGNGGGGATGTGCCGCTGGGACCCTGGAACCCTTAACCTATAACAGAGCTAGTTCAGCTGAATTTTGCTACCCTATACTAGAGTAAACTCCCCAAATCCCCCTATCTTAGAGTAGCTAATTGCCTTGTCTAGATAAAATCTTCAACCAACTGATCATTGTCCTGAAAAATGATACCCTATTCTAGACCCAAACACTCTGATTTATATACCCTATCCTAGAGTAAACTGCCTGAAAACCATACCCTTCACAGCGGCACATACCTATATAGCCCATATATGGCAGTGCCCCCCCCCCGGGCCTTTTCACCGTTCATTTAAATGGCTTTTGACACTTCATATGACGTTATCTATTGAAACCTGTATTAGGCGGACAACCTATATTAAGCGGACACTACAGCATTCCCCGAGGGTGTCCGCTTAATACAGGTTTCACTGTACTTTCTTTCTTCTTTCTTTCTTTCTTTCTTTCTTTCTTTCTTTCTTTCTTTCACACTATATAGATCTATATATAAAAGGCATTTACACTAGTGTACGTAAGTAGGAGAACATAAGTAGCTGATAAATAATCATTAAGCTAAAAGACATTAACTCTGTGACAGTGTCCAAAGTAGCAACTAGAGCTTTCTTGTTGGACACGGCGGGTCATGTTCAGATAATCGGCAGCAGCAAGAGAGGAAATAAAATCTCAAATAATATCAGTAATAGAACATATAAGCAAGGCTGAAATCAGATTTGATTGAGTAGAAGATAGAACTTCCGCATTCTTCCTTAAACTTATGATACGGCAGACACTTGAATTTTGGAGCGGATAATTTAAAGGACATCTTACCTAAGTTGGTGGATACTCTTGGCCTAAAATTATTCAGTCTACTGACAAATATTATAATTGTAGCATACTAAAGAAAGTTCCAGTAGCCTGCTTGATTCACATCATATTTGAGTGTATAATTGAGTGTATTTACCACGGAAGTACCTATTAAGGACACTATTTTTGCATCTCCTTCGGGAAACGGGACCGCCATCATGCCATCATTTACATGGTCATTCGAGCCAAGCAAAGGTCTAGCCGTTTGAAGGGCAAGGGCTGTCGATCGAGCACGTCACTTCCCGCTCTGCAGCGCTGTATTGCAGGAGTCCTTCCGTGATTTAAGGCCAAAGCTTCAGTTAGAAAGTAGGATATTTTTTGCCTTCACATTAGAGCTTTATATAATTAAGTGTACTTGGAACCTACTTCAACTTTACTTGGTGACCATGGAAACGTTCGTAGTTCAATGAAGCCGATGTTCGCCGCCAAGTATTGGTTACACCACAATTGATAACACACTTGACTACTAAGAAATGGACGGGACGTGCACGATGTGGACGTGCAGCGGTTCCAAGATTCTAATGAACGGGAAGATTGACAGCTTTTACATCAAGTGATATACTTTACCAAGGGGTGTGAAGCCATGTTTTCTACAGAGCGACGTAAGATTTTCAAGTGCACTTGAATCAAGTGCTTACCTGAACTAATCGCTTCTAGTGTGAAACTAACAATTAACTAAATTGGTTTTTAGGGAATTTTGGTATAGTGTGATTTTATGTCGAATTTCGTGGCCTTTTGATTGCTGTTTTCAAACGTTCATACCATCCACCAAGGTATAGCGGGTAACATTAACTCGCGTGAAGAAATCCATAATAAATATGAAATACAGCGTATGGCCGAGATCTTCGAAACTGGCCTATAGACCGTTTCCACATCCCTCTGAACAAAGGGACTTATACTCGAGGCTCGCAATGACAAAATATAAAACATTATCTGCATAAAAACTATCGATCATCCATGTTATGTATTGAATACGTTTTAATTTTAACTGTGTGCCCACAAGTAAGGAAAGCAAGAAAGGTCCGCTATTACACCAAATACACCTTTTGTTGTTCATTACGAGAAAATGCGTAATCATTTGCGTGAAACGGCGACCAATAGTGCGAAGACAGATTCAATAGCGCGAAAATACAAACATTAGCGCATAAATCAGGTTCAAATACGATTTTTGCATTTTAATTAACATTCAATAACACTTTAGGGCATTAATATTCGTCATTCGGCGTACAAAAGAGAAAAATATACTTTCATTAACGCCAACATCAAAGTCATTTACCTTAGGATGGATAAAATCAATTGAGCGTTATATATATGTAAACGATTCTTTTGTTTCACACGTTACAAATTTGAATAACAATTATATTGTTAGTAAACAGTGATGTCTCCTATAGTATTCAAATTTGACATTAGGTAACCGCCAGCTCGATCTTGAAAAAAAAAAAACATTTTATGGTATGGAGATTATTCTAGTGATATGTAAATATTCTTATAATGTACCGTCCACATACCCCTTTCTTTTTAACCAATATTGTGGGCAATCCGTTCCTAGAGAATGCGTCCTGTGAGTAATGCATTACACTTTCGTAATCGTAACGGGTTCCAAGCGAATCAATTAGTGAATTATCGTATTTAAAAAAGTTGTGTTCTTCCCCTGAAAGAAAAACGTTTCAATCACAATTTATTGAGCAAGCAGTTAAAAAAAAATAAGTAAAAGGATAAATAAATAAACAAATAAATAAACAAATAAATACATAAATAAATACATAAATAAATAAATGAATAAATTATACATGAATAAAGACTGTATGTTGGAAGTGATATGAGTACGTGATTACTCTTATTTTTGATTCACTGTATTGACAACAGTTCCTTTTCAACTTTGGTCGATAATTTGAATTCCCTACTAACAGAGACCTCTTTTTTCTGGTATTCGGCGGGAGGGAGGAAAAGAGACCTCTGCCATGGGCCGAAACAGACAGACAGATGAAGCCGCCGTCCACTCTCGTGCACGGTGCTTTGCACAAAACACATGCTCCTTGTATTGTCTACTGACCGTTGAGTTTGAGTCTCTTTTCCTTCCTCCCGGCCAAGTACTAGGGAAAAAAGGGCTTCTGCTAGCAAGGAATAATTTAAACACAAACTAGTATTGAACGAGAGGTTTACCTGATGTCCACCTTTTTTGGATACAGAATTTCTTTTTATTCTTATAGACACAATGCTAATAATACCTTCTAGCATAAGAACATGACTTACATAATAAAGCAGCAAGTTGTCTACATTGATTTGCCGTGAAATTGGCATTTCAGTACCTACCATTGTACTGGTACTACGCGGAATTATACCAATGATAATTTTCACAACTATCATTTTCATCTCCACTATCATCATCATCATCATCATCATCATCATCGCCATCTTAAGTGTGGCCGTCGTCATCATTATCCTTACGACTATTCTGTCTGAGGAGTAAGCGAGTTTCGTATTCATGGGCGGCCTAGGACGAGTGCTTGTTTTTACGCGAAAGTGAGGCTAATGCGGGTCACTTCTCACCAAGAAGACAAACAAACATGAAGAAACTGCGGCCGAGTTGCCGAAAAAAAGGACAATTTGAAGCATTGAAAGGTTTTGGAAGTCTCAAAGCTTATTTACAGGCTTGAGAATATATTGTTTCAAACAGCAAAGGGAAAATCAGTTCGTCATCACTAAGAAAAACAACGAGCCTAACCAGAATTTGACCGAAATAGTGGTCGGTGAGTGAGTTCAATAAAAAATGCGAGATGGTTTCAAAATCCTCAAACAAGGTAATACCTTGTAGCCATTTTAATGTTGTACGTACTTGTCGAAAGCCTGCAAGTTAAACTGAAATCTTCATAGTTGATATTTTTTTTCGGAGCGAATGCAAACTCTTGTGCTTTTGAAAAAAAAATAAATAAATAAATAAACTGACGGGGCAGACGTTCTGCATTAAATACCTTGTACTGTAAGAAGGTTAAATCGGTTTGAACGAAGATAACTAAAATAGTTTAAGTTTAGCTATACATAAGCTTACATTTAGCTCACATTATTTATCAAAATATTCAGTCACAAAGGAAAAACGTACGCACATTTCACTCGACAAGAACTCGAACACATAATTTTATACAGACGATATACTGCACAGTTTAAACTCCATTTTATAGATATACACAAGAGTAAAATAGAATTCTGAGAAGTAAGATAAAAAAAATTGGAATGTCATTTCAACGAACTTTACCGTTTTCATGCTTAAAAAGTTTTCTTCTTCCTTTGGCTTCGTCGCTTTTTACCTTTCTTCTTTTAAGTACGATCAGCTTTTCCCACAATTTTGTTGGTCGCAATAGACATCCCTTTGGCTTACTGATAAAGTTAAGGCTTTGAAATCTTACTATTTTTAAGATTTCTATCGTTTTCCAGCGACTCAGCGGCAAATTACCTATGTTTGTTTTTGTTTCTGCAAAGAAGTTGACCCGCATTAGCCACGGGATCGTGCTCGTCCCAGGGCCTTCGGGGAATACGAAACTTGCCTGTTTTCGTTCTTACCAGGTTTTATGTTGTCTTTCAAAATAGTGACATATTGGTCTCGGTCAGGACGAGATTGTTCGTGTAAATAACCTAAAGCATGTCCTGCAAAAAAGATATATATTATTTTTTATTATATAGACACGAGTGTTTTACTGGAAAATATACCACTCGTAAAATTCATAAAAACTACATCCGAGACCCGAGTGGTTTATTTTCCATAATCTCACGTGTGAGTTTATCGATGAAGTAATTTTGGTAATTTCGTGCTATTATTTTGTTGATGTCATTTTGTCTAAGTAATGAAAAGAACATTACACGGCGGCTTGAAGATATGAATGTTATTTTCTCGCGGCAAAAACAACATTTATTACTCGCTGCGCTCGTTCGTAAAATATTGTTTTGCCACTCGAAAATAAAAGTCATATGCTCGCGCCACCGTGTAATATCCTCTAAATAAATGCACCTAAATGGATGATTCCTACACCCTGGACGCCTGTGCGGATCAGCAGTCAGATTTTTGCCGCTGCGCTGGAGGTGTATTGAAACACTCTGACAGAATCTGATTGGCTGTTAGAAACAGCAAAAGAAGGAGGAGCTAAATAGACCTCTTTAGCTTCTATGTTCTGTTTTCCCAATACAGGCCATGTGAAAATACACTAGAGAACTGTTTCTTTCAAATTTTGATTAATTTGCGTGCATATTGTTGTGAATAATGTTATATTTGGTGGCGTATATATGAAGGATTATACCTCGTGACAACTACATGAAGTGGGCCCAAGCCCTTGATTATATATGCTCGCACGATCGTGATAAATTACTTTTCTTGCCGGTTTATACAAAGTTGATGTGAGTCTTAACACATATCTACGCATATTTTATGAAAAGACAAAGGGTCAAGTTTCTTTTGAACGTTTATTGGGAAAACAAAACATTCAAGCTAAATAGGTCTATTTCTTTGGCGGCTGTCTTGAAAATCATCCCAAACGATCAGACATCACAGTATACAGAGATGAGATTTTAGCCGTTAGCTTGTTTTGTCGTTCGTGCTGGAAAAAAATCCTTAAATTATCTGTGTGGCTTGGAAATTGTCCAAATTCATGTGGTTGTATATGTCTGAATATGGAAAGATCCACCTGAGAACTTTACGGCCGTGAGTCCTTTTTTCTGTCGTTAATAGGTACTTAAGCATACACCTTAATCAAAAAAGGTTCCTTTGGCAATTGGGCATTGGGCATTTGGGTATACAGAACAAAGCGATGATCTGCTTGAGTGATCACCCACAAGATCTTATTAGTGGGCAATTCCAAATGCTCAAAGCAACCTTTATTGAATTAGCAAAATGTATTAAGCAATATTCTATCCTATATTGCTGCTGCTTCGTCCGAAAGTGATTAAACACAATAACGGAATAATTACCGATTTCGTGAGCAACTATGCCCCTATCCCAGCAACCAAAACCTAGAGAAATGTCCTGACGTGATCCTATTTTACCAACCCAAGATCTACAACTGAATCAAAATATGGTGTAAAATTATAGTGATAAGAAATAGGTATTATACTCCAATCATGATCATCTACAAATCAAATATTTTTTTATAGAAAGAAATAGTCAAACAAGCAAGATAGAAAGCAAGAAAGGAAAAAAATGAGAGAGAGAGAGAAAAAAAGGAAATAAAGAACAAAAGGGAAAAAAACTTTAATAATTATTAGATACTGTTTTCAGATAATCTTACAGTGTCCGAAAGTTAGAAAACCTAAAAGACAAAAAAATTAAAAAAATTAAAAAAAAACCTCTCTCACCCCGAGCCAAATGTAAAATAGGCGTAATCCGTCTCAGTTGTTCGTTTTCTAAAGCGGATGCATGTCTTGCGGCTCCATTCATCCATTCCCGCCAAAATGGATGTCATCGCTTCAGGACGGTTAGCTAAAGGAAAAGTGGCATTAAAAAATAATTATATTTTAGTGTTATCAGAGAAAAAAAAAATTGATTGGTTGATTATTTTGGCACTTACATGCTCGACTAATAAATGTGATATCATTGAATTATTAAAAAGGCCTACCAAGTGTTGGTGAAATTTCGTAGATCAAAACTCCGCCAGGCCAAAGTGGACTTCTAATTGAAGCTCCCTGTTTGTTAGATGAATAAACGTCCAGTCCCATCATGGCATAGGCACGCTGCAAAGGCGTAAGAAGCATGTCTCCCTCAAATAAATTGGGATCTTCAATGTCACGATTTTCTGCAAATGTACCATTTATGCATTTAAAAGTCGCAAATAAGTAGAAAAGAAGCTAGCAAAGTAAAAGGCGCGTATGAGTCGCAGTTATTTTGAATTTGACGAACTGGGCCATTGTGATAATTGTTTTACGAAATTAAGAGTAAAAAAAACATACTAACACTGTGGGCAGATAATCCTAAAAATATTAATGGTTGGTGTAGGACCGAGTATTAGATACAAAAATGTGCTAAGTTGTCCTGCTGTTAAAACCTCCACTGGCTGAACGTTAATATTAACCGATGAATATAATAAATCAATTAAATCGAAAAGTAAAACTGTTGATTACCATCAGGATTAATTGGTGCGCTGAACACGGTTTTAATCATCAAAAGAATGGCGAAGACCTTCATAGTGGTTCTCGATATATATCTCGGTAAACTGAATTGAAAGATAAATCTTTATCAGTAAACGGTTGTACAAGCAATAAAAGTAATATTAGGCCAGTGAATAACTCAGTATTAGCACTTTGTTAGATAAAGAGAAACATTTAATAATCCTTTACCCTTACACAGGGCAAGGTTAAAAAGAGTCTTATAGTTATGTTTAATTTACTTTTCATCGGCAAAAATTGAATATAGATATTTAACTGTGTAGCAGATCCAAGACGTTTTAAATAGAACAGATATATATTTTTTAAAAGAGGAATATTATTTATCGGGTAAATTAGCAGAGGTGTTTTGAGAGTGGGCCATAAAAAAAAAATAAATAAATAATAATAATAATAATGATAATGATAATGATAATGATAATGATAATGATAATAAAAATAAAATTTCTTTCTTCCAGGAAGTATAACGTTGGGGCCAAACCACCCGCAAAAGGAATTATAAAAGCGTGGCAATTGTGGTTAATTTAGAATAATTTGGTAGCTTTAACACTTTCCTGAAAATACCAAACATCAGGCCAATCAAAATGGCTTATAGGATGTCACCAAATGTCAAATTATGCCATCATATTTGCTGACGTCATTCATACGTAAATTTTAAACTTTTGAATCTTCCAATTTTTTTACCGTTTTTGATAGAAATATTCAATGGAAGTTGAAAACTGAAAAAAAACCTCCAATATCTCAAATATGGGCTGAGATATGACTTTTTTAATTTGGGTAAATTCATAGCACAAAAAGGGGTATCCCCTAGTAAAATAAGTCTATTAATTTAAGAGTTATTTTGTCAAGTCGCCCTTGCTATCTAACTTACACATATTGCATCTTTACCATCGAAAGCTAAAGGAAAGAGAAAAAATTGAATTAAATTATTGTTTTTGAGTCAAAAAAGGAATGATACGACTTTGGCCAACTGTAAAAGGTTTGTGTTACCGAGAAATCAGCTTATTTTGCAAAAAAAAAACTGTGAGAA
This sequence comes from Porites evermanni, assembly GCA_942486025.1. Lineage (NCBI taxonomy): Eukaryota > Metazoa > Cnidaria > Anthozoa > Scleractinia > Poritidae > Porites > Porites evermanni. The sequence continues at coordinate 54,523 of CALNXI010001807.1, read as the reverse complement.
AAAAAAATATCATAGGGATCGTTTTTTAAGGAAAAGTACGGTTCCGGGGGTGCAATCAAATTTCTTTAGAGTCCCATACCTCGGGTTTTACGCACCAAAGCCAGAAACGATTTTCGCTGTTTTACTCCTCTTCTGAAGTTCTTTCAGATGATATAAGTTTGGCCTTGAAATTAAAAACTGCATTTAACTCATTTTGGTGACGTCTGCCGTTGTGACGTCACAATTTGACATTTTGCGTCCAACAAAAACTTAATATTATTTGGTCAACAATCGTAGTTTATCTGGCGAGTTTGGTCAAGAAATGAAAAAAGATGTAAAAGATACGTAAATTTAGCCTTAATAAGACATTTGAGGAGTGGTTTGGCCCCACGTGATTCGATTGACAGTATTCTGGAATAAAAAATACATTAATTCTGACTAAATATTTCATTTGCTTTAGCACTCATTGCATTGCCATGTCCATAAATCTCCATAAAATAAAGTATTCCGGTGTATGTAGTGTTTAGGGGTTCAAAATTATATTTTGTTCTAAACACTATTTTCTGGAGTGTTTTACATCTATTGCAGACTAAGGAGTTAGTAACAAATTGAGCTAGTAAATAATGGTACCTGTACCTTTGCTAAAGTTTCAACAGGGACCTCGAAACTGGCGAGTACCCAGTTTAGTCAAACTGTGAAGGACGACTAGCGAGTAACTTTTCTTCACTTGAAGAATTTTGCCAAATTAAACGCCTATTTATAGGTCTAAGTCGTCGATACAGACTCTTCTCTAAAATAGAAATAAAGGAACTACAATCTCAAGAGTTAAAACATAAAATATCCAATATAACCAAATTAACGTCTTATTTGATATGATAAGTGTTACTGATATAATATTACTATTTTATTTATGGTGAGTAGTGTCATGATATGATATTTATATCTTATTGATGGTGAATGTCATTATATGGTATTAAAATAATGTAAAACCTTCGTCTACACGCAACGCACCTGATAAATATAAGTTGTTGTCTTCTTCATTTGTCCATCCTTCTTACTCATTTTATTTCTGATAAAATATCGCGTTTCTATTTTTATATGTATCTGAAGCATTTTTATATTATCTTGTTTTTATCGGCAATGATGTTTTTATGTTAACCTGCTACGGAAAGTAAATGAGGTAAACATGTTTTAACTGGCTGAAATTTTGCTCTGCAGTTTTTACCGTAGTGTAACCGAAAAATAACATAACTAACATTCGCTGAGGGACCAGGTGTACTAAACTCCTTCTTCTGAAGCCACCTATATGTCTCCGCACCTCAAATTAAAACAACAAAAAAAATGATCATTGGCCAACTGTTCGCTCAAGGTGGTAAAAAAGACGACAATATCCTTGCTGGGATACATTTCGTCAGTAATGCCATTTTCAAAGGGTATGAGGTAATTGTTTAAAATTATTATTTCCAGATCAAACACTTGAGGACTAAGGAATGCAAGTCATGAGAAGGTGTAATTGATACGAAGAAACATTACCTGTGACGTGCTATATACACATATCCACATTTTTTTGTATTTCTTTCGCCCATCTCCTTACAAATTACACTCGAGAAGCGGGCAGATTTGGGCGACTTTAACAAATCAAGAGCGGCGCAATTTCTTTTAAAAATAACACATAACGACTATTTCAAAGCCATGTGAGCTGTGCGTTAATAATCTCCTGTAACCCCTTTATGGCTCCTGCAAGAATTATGAAAGCGCACTATGTAAATGCCCCCACATCTATTGGCTTTTATCAATGCATGGGTTTCCCATACTCAGCACGTTTTCAATCACACAACATGCAATTAAAGTGAACTCGCTTTCTTCTTATCCGCTGTCCTAGTATCACAAGTATGAAAAGTATGAAATGTTTCTTAGAAAATCACAAGGATAGATACTATGTTAAAAGTCAACAGAATTTCGTCGCAAAGTTCTTTTAGTCTTCGTGAGAGTTTCTCATTCTCCAACGTCGTAGAAACGTTAACAGTTTATGTATGGTTAAGGTTACAACAACAGAGAGTGTAGCTCTGTTAAACATCACAAGTTCCTCGTGCTCAAAATGCTGAGGCATGCCCAGTTCCTGTTGCCGCAAAGAAACATTAAAGCACAAACTAAATAGTGAGTAAATTAAAGCGACACCTATGTGCACGTCCCGGTTTGAGGCATTGCCCGAATGGCGTTAACAGTAGTTAATTGCTTCTTATTCAAAGCTAGTGTTATCGAAACACTGGTGTCATGATACTTTGTACTTTCACTAAACAGGAATACAGAGTCGTCAAATGAAAGGACCAAGACAAATTCTTATTCATATCATAAAACCATAATGATAGGTCCAGTCACTTTTTACTTAAGTCTTAATGTAATCATGACTGTACGATAGAAAAAGTATTTCGGTGAAAACGGAAAATAGAATTTTTATTCTTAAAAAGAAAATATGCTAATAAAAAATAGATTTCCGACGGTAACTTGAGGAAAAAGAAATTTATCCTTTTTTAAAGATTTGAATATCATCATTTTAGTTATTGATATATTTATATTCAACGCGAATTTAGAGGTTTGTTAGATCTATAAGGGTTCTTGATTTGTTTGGCTTTAATTCTAATCTAATTAGCCTTTATTCTAATCTAAGACCATTTGAGGCAAAAAACGCAATATGTTAACCGAGTGTCTTCGCATTTGTTAAAATTTACAACATTTTTGTGTAGTATCTCCGAGTCCTTTCATTTATTCGTTAGTTTGTTGGAAGTGATTTCTAATTTGTCGTCAGCCCCACCATTCCTGAAGAGATCTTAATCAGTGCATTTTATCATTGGTTTCTAATAAAAACGTCACACAAGGGGCCATTTATCCCGGAAAGTTGGTATTTCTTTCTTGGGTCATCTCTTTAGCAAACCAGTGCACCACCACGCAGAGGTCTCGATCGATTTATTAAACTCAGCTTGGGGAGACTCGCAATAAAAACTATTTTGACCGCTGTAATGAAGGTCAACAGATATTATTTAAAGATTGTTTGACTATAAAATGTTCATCCTTTCCTTGGAGGTACTTTTAGTAGTTTCAAATTTCTTTTAGAAGAAATCTATATCTGCCAAGTTCTGCTCTACATGCACATTGGACGACTTGTATTATGTACTTCTGAATAGCGTTGAGAGAATTTAAAAAGTGTTTTTCAATTCCAGAGTCATCCCACGACCTTAAAATCTGATTTAACAAAGACACAATGACTTCACTATTGTATGTAAGAATTAACTGAATCATTGAGTCAATACTTTACACGCACTAAGGTCATCGTGTACTGTACATCGTACTGTGTTCCTAATGAACAAAATCATTCATCGGTTTTAAGCAATTCCAAAAGCTCCGGCTGTTCGAATCATCTACTGTTTTTTCAAGTTCAGAAATCTTAGATGATAGTGTTTTCCTGTTTTCTTTCAGAAGGCTTTTTACTGCTATACGAGGGTGTCAGATTTTTCCTACGTAACCCGTGTCGTTTCAGACGACAATCAAGAAATTTGTCGTTAGGTGCCCCTGTATATTCCTCCATGTCGGGAATTTCACTGATAGAGAGCCGACGTCAAAGCCATTAAGTTTATCTGATCACAGTCCAATAATGGCATGGGCTTAATATTAATAAGCGAAACAAAGAAAAACGAAAACAAGAAGGAGGAACTTTCCGCGAAGAATTGAGAAAGGCATTCACCTTGTTGCATTTCGATGAGTCTAATCAAATGTTTTGACACAGTTTATAAACACTGAGCTACAAAAAATAACAGCGATACATTAATTTTCTGTAAAATATCTGTTTGGAGAAGCGAAAATTTCCCAGAATTTTCTGTACCTTGAGGAAGGCTAACAATTTCTTGATGACCGTTCCATTCGTGTAAATTTTCAAAGCTAATCTAATAAATTCCCTGGGATTTTTTAATTTTTCGCATTTCATTCCACAGATTAAGCTACTGTTTTTGCAGAAAAAGGAAACCTATAATTTTCGGGTTTGAAAGAGAATCAGAAAAATTCTCACCTTCGTAAAACCTTAAATTGCATCTTAAATTTTCGGGAAAATAACACTGAACCCCTCAACTGGTAATTTTCGAAAAGACTCAAGTTGCCCTGGGATGACCCAACAGATATAAATTTTATAGCGCCGATTGGAATGTTTTCCTAAAGATCTAAAATTGCTCTGGATAGCCTAAAAAGTGTTTTTAATGCGTTTAGAAAGAAACCGTCGCTGGGTGCCTTTTAATTAATCTTGATCTGATATGTAGTATATAGTCAACTGATTTCTGATGAAATGTGAGTCTTCTCAATGAGTCACTAGATCATTCGACCATTCAGAATCCATAGCTCTGTACTCCTACAGAGGTTTAAACTCCTGTTTAAACCGTTATCAAATCTATCCCACTGAAAGGCGAATAGGGAGAATTGAGATTAATCAGTTATCATTAATAATCGAGTTGCCCTCTTGACAAACATTGTCTGGGTATTTACCTGTTCTAGAACTGAAATCTCCCATGAGTAGAATTGATCCAAATGAAGTGACGAAAAGCACTTAAGGTAACTTGTTGAGTCCACTGGGGACCCAGGACAAGGATCACGGCGCTGCATCGCAGACGTAACTAACGGGGGTTACGTCAGGTCTGCGACGAATGTTCAGCTACTACCTGTGGGCAGGTTTTCAGAATAAGCTCTTTGATCCGGACCGTCAGACTGACCAGTACAATGCGTGCCTTGTTGTGTAAACATTTCGAAACCCGTCGAATACGCAGAATAAATTAAAGTATTGTCTAGGGGACAGCATCTATTCTTAGATCGTGTCAGTATTGTATTTTTGAACATACTATGACAGTCGAACAGGATTGTTTGCGCAATAACGATCACTGTAATCGTCCATGATGGTAAAGTAAAATCACCCATAGCGCTCTATCCAAATTGATTGACCACCAAAAGAAACCATTCTTCCCGGTGCTAAATGCATCAAAATGTTACTCTCAATTATATATACCGAAAAACATATCTGTATATGCAATATTAGCTAAGCTCTATGTGTTGCAATTTTGTACATGTATATCTGGAAATGATACGTGAACAATAACCTCACAGCCTGTAAAAATGTTATCAGGACACATATTAAGATATTGATTATCACTTCAAGAATATTTTATGTTTTACGCCACTGATCGTGCTAATCAACACTTAGCCATTGCTCATTTTTGCGTCTTAAGTGAAAGAGCGGAGAAATGTAGTTAAAGTGGCTCCGAAAGAAGGAGTTAGGGACACTTTGTTCCGCAGTGATCGTTGTTATGTTGTTGTTGTTGTTGTTTGTTTGTTTTTTTTTTCTCGTTATTTTAATGGTAAAAAACTGCAGAGAAAAATTCCAGCTAGTTTAAACAAACATGCTTAGCTCATTTACTTTCCATAACAGGTTGCCATAACAACAACATCGCCAGATTAAAAAACAATAAAATATAAAAATTCTTAAGATACAAATAAAAAAAGAAACTCGATATTTTTCAAACTGCAAGCTTTCACGACCACACGTACAGCTTATACAAAGTCGAATGATCCAAAATTGTCAATACGAACAAAATGCAATTCCAGAGTTCACTTGAACCTTCTTTCAGCAATAACTAGTCTTTAAACAATTGTTTGCATAATGAGTCGTTTTAGGATAGTTGAATGTAATTCTCACATCAAAATTGTTATTCTTAGTCAGTGTTGCAAATACGATAATGGATACAAACATAGCTACACCAACAGCGAGTTTTATTATCTTCCATTACTTGGCAGACTGTTTTAACTGGGCGATATATCACAGGGTTTGGCAAATTAAGACGACAGTCACTTAGGCAAGTGCTTTGTAGACGTTGTTTTATAATTACTTTTAATACCATATAATGACACTTCCCCTAAACAAGATATTAATTTGGTATTCAATTGATAGTTAATGATATTTTGATGTCTGATCATGAGACTCTTGAGTTCCTAATTCCCGTATTTCTATTTTAGACAGGAAGCTTTATCGACGACTCCTCCTATAAATAGGCGTTTTGGCGTAGTCAACTATTGAAGCAACGTCCTTTGCTAGTCTGCAGATTGACAAAAAGTACGTACGCTTTAGTCTCGAAATTCCTGTTTAACAGTTTTCGCAAAGATACAGGTAAATATCTATCTTAAGTTTTGTTAATATTTATTTATTTTTGTGCCCTGGAAATAAGTCTGCCATCCATTATATATGTAGTAAGATATTCATGATCAATATTTTCTTTTGAAAAGTATATAGTTTACACAACTATTAGACTATGTTAACAGTGCCCTGTGTAAGGGTAAGGATTAGATAAACCTGTTTTCAATGTTTGCTCTACAGGTAACCATGTTTAAGGGCGTTTTCCAAAAGTCAGAACTGGCAGGCTGGACCATGGCCGGACCGGTCATTTTGAAAATGAAATAGGCTTTTTCCAAGAGTTTTTGATCAAAAACGTTTCCTTCGTGCATACTATTTAGGATTTGACTGATCTGGTTGGATAGTGTTGATTAAAAGTACAGTTCTCATTACAACGGGAATGTCCTAGCCGGTCAGTTCTGACAATGGAAAGCGCCCTAAGTTATTCAATTGCCCAATGTTGCTGTCGTTGTTTATCCAACCTATTTTTTTCCTTTTAATTCAGTTCAACGTGATATACAGTGTACATCAAACTCCACGATGAAGGTCTTCGCCATTCTCTTGATGAATAAAACAGTTTTCAGCGCACCAATTAATCCTGATGGTAATCAACAGTATTTAATTCTCAATTTGATCATTTTAAAGTTCAATTATTCCAGATGGTAATAACAGTAGGGCACCTTTAAACTGTTTTGTATGCAATGATAATCTACTTAAGGAGTTAGAATGAACTTTTTTTTTGGCTAGTTCTTCACCATAATTACAATATCATAAGCACCTCCTACCTAAAATGCAAAAAATGCTACTTTTGCAGAAAATCGTGACATTGAAGATCCAAATTTATTCGAGGGTGACATGATCCTTACTCCAGAACAGCGTGTTTATGCCATAATGGGACTGGTTTTCTTTGCATCTAACAAACAAGGAGGCTCATGGACAGGTCCCCTTTGGCCTCGCGGGGTTTTAGTCTACGACATTTCACCAGCGCTAGGTGGGCCATTGTTTCTACCTTTTTCTAGCGGCGCAGGGAAGTGCCACAATGACCAACCGATCAATAAATGGTTTCTCTAAGTAATCTAATATTTTTGATACCACCTTTCCTTTAGCTAACTTTACTACAGCAATGGCGTCCATAATGGCGGGAATGGATGAATGGACCACAAAGACTTGCATCAGGTTTAGAAAACGAACAAATGAGACGGATTACGTTTATTTTACAAATGGCACGGGATAAGAAGGGGTTTTTCACTTTCTCTTTTCTTTCTTTCTTTCTTTCTTTCTTTCTTTCTTTCTTTCTTTCTTTCTTTCTTTCTTTCTTTCTTTCTTTCTTTCTTTCTTTCTTTCTTTCTTTCTTTCTTTAAACTTAATTTCAGATTCCGTAAGATTATCTCATATAAAACAGTTTGTAATAATAACTGAAATAAACTGGTTTTGTTGTTGTTGTTGTTTTTCCTGTTCCTGCTCCTCCCTTCTTTTCTTCAGGCTCGGCAAGGGGTTTTTGTATCCGGGTATCCTTGCTTTTTTATTCAGATATACGGTATTCTGGTGTCACATTACGGATATAAAGTATCTCCGTTTTCTAAATTGTCGGTATTTGATACTTAGGCAGACGTTTATGTATATTTTTTTTTTCACATATGAATCTATGTTGACACAGTGATCGAAATATGCTGATCACTGAGAAGTAGGCCAGAGGCTGGCACACGGACAGCGGAGCTATGGGGAATTTGCGTTGTTTTGCTTTGGTTTGTTTTTGGTTTGGTTTGTTTGTTTTTTGCTTTGCAATAGTACTCGTAATCTTTGTGTTAAAGGAAACAAAATTTTCTTTGTTAAATTTACGTTTTTTGCAAAAAATTACAGAATGTTGATAAAAATTTATTCAAAACTTTCTCAACGGATTAAAAGAAATAAACGCGATCTTGCAATTGATGATTCCGGAGGCTCTAAAGTTTCAAAATATTTCCTGGGAGCATGCGCGACCCAACCTCATCAATCTAAAATATGCCCCGCAGTCAAGCTAATTTTAGGTATTTGGTATCAACGAGTTTACAATTTTAAGGTGGATTGGTATCCTGCATGAGGAAAGATCGGGTATATTGGTATCCCACATAGATGATTAAAGACTTTTTTTGTTGTTGTTTTTGTTTTTTTGTTTTTTGTTGTTGTAGTTGTTTTTTTTTTTTTTGCCAGCACTAACGACTAAGCTAGCAAAAAATTTCCCCTCTGTGTACTGTAATACCGGATCATTGGCGAAGATTTTCAAGAAGGCAGCGCGAGAAATTCAGCTTCTTCTTCTTCATTCTAACTGCCAATCAGATCCTGCCCGCGCAGTGTTTAACAGCTAATCAGCGCTGTGACAAAAATATGGCCACAACAGCACTGGCGTTTAGGGTGTACGATTCATCCCTCGAAGTGAATTTATAAATATATTTCTTTTTGCAGGACATGCTTTGGTTTTTTCCCACGAACAATCTCGTCCTGATAGGGACCAATATGTTACCATTTTGACAGAGAACATAACACCTGGTAAGTACGAAAACTCCTCGAGTGGAATAGTCGTAAGGATCGATAATGATGGCGACGTCCACGACGGCGACGACAATGATGATGATGATGACAGTCGTAAAAAAATGTTGTCAATGTTGATTAATCATCAATTCCGCTAAGTAGGACTGGAAATACGAATTTCACAGAAAATCAGAAAAGTTCCTCCTTCAGTGTGTAAATCATGTTCTAATGCTACATGGTATTTTTAAGCATTATTTCTGTAAAAAGAAAAACAATAACAAAACAAAACAAAACCATAAAACAAAAACCAAGGACTTCTGTATCATCAAAACAAGGTCAACATTAAACTCGCGTTCAATTAAAGGTGAGGTTTCTGTTCAAATCATCATCCAACATTTATGAAAAGGAGCTATCATCAATAAAGTAAAACAAAACTAAGGGTACGGATCGACGAGCAGTTCTTATTTGACAGCTTAAGTATCCCATGTACACATACTACATCCAGCACGTTGTGTTCATTTAATTAATTATTTATTTATTCCTTTTTCGTTTATCTTTCCCAGTGGAAGAGCTTATTCAATAAATTGTGATTGAAACGTTTTTCGTTTTAGGGGCTATAAACAACTTCAAAAAATACGACAAATCAGTTATTGATTCCCTTGGAACACCGTACGATTACGAAAGTGTAATGCATTACTCACAGTGCGCATTCTCTAGGAAGGGTTGCCCACAATAATGGTTAAACAGAAAGGGGTACGTACACGGCAAATTAAGTTTATCTACATGTCTCTAGAACAATCTCCATGCAAATAATACAAATTGTTTTAAGATCAAGAAAGCTTTTACACTGTACCTGATTGCAAATTCAAAATTTATTTTTGCGCATTTGAGCATATTTGCATGTGTGTGACATGCATAGAATAAGTCATTAAATTATCAAATCATTATTATTTTCCTCCTCTTTAACTCTTAATGGCCTTTAATTAAAATCGACATGAATCAACGTGTGGCAGATTATTGGAATTGTCTTCAGTGTCTCCGTGCCTATTTGATTCTTTCCTCCCAATTTCTTTGCAAGAAAACTTCAGTCAGTTAGTCACTTGGCAAGACGCAGTCAACGTTTCTTTGCTCTTAATGATTAAAAGACAACGCGCTTTCTTGTCCTCGGATAGATACAAAAGGAATTCATTTGACATTAAATTTTCCAAATAATATAAATGATTGAAAGGGAAACAAACACAAGCAAAATCTTATCTAGTTCCAGAATGTCATTGGCCAGCGAAAAGGATTAAGTGCCACAGACGCAGATCAGGCAAACAAACTGTACAGACAATGTGGTATGTATTTTCTTAAACTGTTCTTAAGACAGTGGAATTGAGGACGAAAAATAATAATAAAGAAAACAAATATTAGATAACTCTTATTCTACATTGTCCAAAGAACTCTATTTTTTTTCCTCGTAAGTTCGTCGAAATAGAGCGCTTTGCGTTACGGGGGGGGTAACTCATGGATGCCGTGTACAATATGTGAAAGCAAGATGGCCCCCCGAACCAGAAAAATCTCGATCCTGTCGAAGTTACTTTGAAATTGAAAACTGCTTTAGTATCAACAGACAAACATACAAAGTGACTGTTTTATTGTTTTTCTTTGCAATTACTACCAAACCGTCATGTGCGACCACCTCTCATAAATAGTATCCAAAAAACCAAAGCATTTCCGTTCAAAGCCTTACAGTTGGAACATTTCGTAATAAATGACCCTCTCTTGGGCTAAACGGTTTAATAATTTCCTTTTTGTTGTTAAGCTCTTGTAAGCGATCACTCAGCCATGGTCTGATCTATGTGTCCGCTGTATGTACCATGCTTACTTGGAGTGTAAGAAGAACTTTTAGAAGCAACATGGAACTACACATAATGCAACTTAGAAATTGCATGCAATAAATTATCCAAGTCAGTCTTCCATAGAGTATGACGTCTTCTTGGAAAAAAAAAAAACCTTCTGTGATTCGTTTCTTCTAAACGACCACCGCCCGTAAGCAACCACTAGGTCTTCACATTTTGGTTGGTTCCTTACGGGAGATTCGACGGTATCATAAATCACGTTTTGAATGTCCAGGGTATATTAATGGAATATACTCATTGACATGACACCTCCTTATGGGCTGCTTTGTTGAAATGTCACGTGCCAGACACACGGTAGAGCGGTTCATACTCCTCACAAGAACAAACAAATAAGGAAAGAAAGAGAAAAACTTCATTTTGTTATATTTCAGTTATCGGTTAATATTTGAAATATCAGCTTGGCATGGCTAACTCGGTGTCTAAAACTGAATTTATAGTTGAATATACATCTATCACTGGGGCTCTGTGCCGGCTGTTTAGTAGATTTTAGGGCGTTTTACCATCGACGACGGCAACGGCAGCTAAGACGTCACTTTTAAAACGAATTAACGTTTTTTTTCAAACTTTGTCGCTTTCTTTTCCAAGTTGCTGTAATTGTCCTATGTAGGGAAATTTCCCTAGAGTTTATTCCTTGGGGACCGCACTTGAGTTTAGAAAGAGAATGAAAAGAAAATTTCGTCGTCACTTGTTTAGGACGTCCTCCATAAAACGTGAAATTGGGCATTTTCACGTCGTAATCGTGCAGTAACGGCAAATACATGTGCAAAAAAGCGTGACACACGTGTAAACTTATTGTTTTGCTTAATAAACCTATTGCTTTTTTGACGTTCTCGTTGCCGTCGCCTTCGTCGTTGCTAAAACTCCCCTTCTTGTTAATAATGCCAAGTACGCGTCGTTATTCGCTATGGAACTTGAGAAATTACTTGCATTGTAAACGGCAAAATTACAGCTTCATATCCAATAAAAACTCCTCCCAAGCGTTATTTCAAACGTTACCAAACACAAAATCAGTTTTAATCTTCTTCAAGTTTGCCCATTCGTGCTTCCTTTTCTGTTTGTGGTGTTATTTAATAGGGACGACGACGGCGACGGCAAACAGGACGTCAAAAAAGCAATAGGTTTATTACGCAAAACAACAACTTTGCACGTGCATCACGCTTTTTTGTACATTTCTTTACCGTCCTTGCACGACTACGACGTGAAAATGCCTAATTGCATATTTTTTTATGGAGGACGTAAACAAGCGGCGACGGATCTCTTTTTCCCTATCTAAACTTGAGTGCGGTCCTCAAGAAATCAACTCCAGAGAAATTCCCCTACACTTGCCATTTTCAGCAAATTGGAATAAACGGGACAAAGATTGAAAAAACGGGAATTCATTTTAAAACTGACGTTTTTGCTGCAGTTGCCGTCGTCGATGCTAAAGCTCCCTATTCGCCCCGTGTAAGGGAGTCCAAGACTGCCTTGGATTATAAATCCCATTCCATGGATTCCATGTTCCAGTCTTTTTCAGTGGAACATGGATTCTGGATTCCATTCCTCAGTGGGATTCCGGATTCCTTGAGCTGTATTCTGGGTTCCAAAGCCCAGGATTACGGATTCAAAGAGCAAAATTTTCCCGGAATCCGGATTCTTCAAGCCAAGATTTCCCACATTCCGGAATCCGGATTCCTTTACATGAGGCGATATTTATACATTCTTTTCATTTTTTGAGTCGTTATTTTTTATATTTCACTCAGTTTGGTGGCGGTTCCCACTGTTTGAATTTTGAGAAATTTCTTGACACAGCTCTTTTAAGCGGCCGTGATTTTTTATCATCTCTCCTATCCTCTCTCATTAGCCTGATGCCCTGATTGATCCGAACAAAGGAAAACAGCATGCACCAGGTAAACAGCTAGATCTATAGCTACAACTAGGCATCAGTAACATCATAATTATCATAATAAGCTCTAAATAGCTAGATATCAGTTGAATACTTTGGCAATTTAACAAATCTACATCATCTTGGGTATCGGTAAAACGTCGAACTTTAAAGGAGACGAATTAAAATGCGATTAGGTTCAACTTTAACCCTATTCAGACCCGGGGGGGCCTTTTTGGGCTTCCCCTTTCCCGCTAACAAAGTTGAATAACTTCAAAACTGTTAAAACTATTACCACCAAACTTAGCGACTTTTTCTAAAAAATTCTGGGAACATTTCAAAGTCGTCTTGGCGTGTAGGTCAACATTGACGTTGCCACGAAAACCGAATTATGACAGCTATGTTTTCACAAAAAGGACTAATTTGTATTTTTACTAATTAAATTATAGCATTACACTTAACTTAGAGATATTTTATCGAATTTATTATGACTGTTAGTGTAATCCAGGCTTTTTAGTGACAGATTTAAGACAAAAGATGCGAATTCAAAATGAGCAAATAGCAGATATTGAGTTCGATTTTTACCAGGGAAATATTTTGAATGAATTGTGACAGGAAAAGTTCGCTGTGTAACCAACATTAAAACGCCCAAACAATTAAAGGTCCATCAGAGTTGACTTGATTTAAAGTACAGGTCATTATTAGACCTTTAATTTTGGAGTACGTGCATTGTACATGTTTGATTCACTTCTTCGTGTACTTTTACCACTAAGACTGTATGGAAAAACAAAAACAAAAGAAAAAAAAACACAAAAAAAACTAAGACAAAAACAATTCAACAACTGCAACAACAACATCGAAATTGTTGCTTTCACTAAATGTAATAAACTTGGCCACTGATAATTTTTGTTACTTAGTGGCGAAAATTTGATATATATATATGAAAATGCTAGGCAGAAATGGAAACATTAACTAAACCACCTTTGCCTTTCATTTCAGAATTATACAAGTGGACTCAAATTCGTGACTTATCTTACACCATTACATCAATATAGAAGGAATCATAGAGATGCACAAGGGTAGAGGGTTTAACTCGACTGATGTAGTCAATGAGTACATCAATAAAGGAAAAGAGTTTTGGGAAATATTATTTTCTCTCGTTGCTGCGAGGCCTAAACTATTTAAAACCATAATATTCTAGCGTGTGTCTGTCGCAGATGTAATGTAATCTCGACTTGTCATGAGTGGTTTTTACCGTATATTAAACTGTTTTTAAGACACGCAGTGTAATTATTGACTGTCAATAATGTGGTGCAATACTGAGGAGTTTCCCTCACTGATCTCACATTAATAGAGACAGGATGTATTCGTGGTTATTTCTCCCGATAAGACCTGAGTTTTCCTGGCCCTCCTCGCTCCGATAAGATGCGCAACAGGACTCATTCTCCAGGCTGTAAGCTTGAAAATCTCACCTTATAATCATACTGCTTCTTCCAGCAGGCGGCTGTCGATTTTTAAAGAATCACGTGAGAGACTAAACATCAAGTCAACTGGTAGAATAGATGACCGACCGAACCAGGCCTGCGAACTGCACTTGCGAGGTGGTCCAACAGTTTCTCAAGGGCTTTCTGATGTCGTTCCCCTCAAACAAAAGGTTGTGGAGAAGGCACTGATCCATGTTTAGAGTGTACTTGATTTTACGCACCGCTCGGGCCACACTGTCAGGTTCTTGCTTGCAATAACTGAAAGAATTGGTGCGCTGTTCGTGAAAAATTTTGGTTGTACTGCGGTAATACCCCAGAAGGCCCATACTTTCCAAGGGTAGAACTGCCTCAACCTTTGTTGGATCTAATCGTCAACCTGAAGCAAAAACGATTTGTCTTTGGCGCAAGCTTTGTCCCATGGGCACGCAGATATTAAAGCACTTGTCGGATTAATTAATTAATCTGTTTTTTCAAATGTTTTTTCTGTAGACTATGATGTCATCAATGTACGGGATACCATGGGATACATATGTCCTATCTAAGACCAATAAGACAGTGTTCCTTAAAATGCTAAACGGGCTTCCGTTTCAACTCCATTTAAAGGACACTTCACTGTTCAAAGTACACTTCCGTCCAACAAGTCGAATCACTTGTGCATGTTCCTGGGGCTACAAATGACTGACAAATGTCTGTGACCGTCCCCTGTCTTCTACATACTTTTGTTCTGCCAAAGTTGATTTTGCCTAACAAAGAGTAAAGCGTTTTATTAGACACGCAGTACAATTATTGACAATCAATAACGAGGCAATACGGAGGTTTTAAAAGGGATTTATATTCTACCCCACTGATTTCACAACAATGTAAGCGGGATGTATCCGTGTTAATGTCTTATCTACTTGAAGTTTTGAATGATCTCGGCGGAGATGTTGTGGATCAATAAAGATTTCTATGAAATGTAGCAGTTGAGTGTATGAACTGAATAGTATCATATTTTTGGAAAAACGACAATTGTACAGAACAAAGTCTTACCTTTTATGTCATTGTCACGAGACCGTCGAAATCTAAACCACTTGAAAATCAAACGATAAAAGAGCGCCCGCTGCCGGCGCCGCCCGTATTTTTCCCTAATTTGTAAAGAATCCGCTGGTTTGCCCGAAAATGTGATCTTTGGTAACCAAGTCTTTAGTCATGGAAGAAGTAGTATATATCCTGAAATAAGTACAGGGAACCCACACAATCTGTGGGTACGTAGCCGTTTGTACTTTTTTAGTAAATGCATTCAATTAACCTTAATTTGCTTTATCTGTAGCGTTATATCTCAAAATATGTGTAAAGATACAGCAGTTACGTATGCGTAACGTGTATTTAGCATTGATCCATGCCTGTCTTTATCGAGAAATCTCTGCAGGTGTAGCAAACGGTAAATCTAATACATTTACTACAAAATTAAACGCATTTGCACAAATAAATCGTGTTTGTTGTAGACATGTACCTGTTATAGCGGAGCTCCGCGTGCGCGAAGCACCATGGATAAATAAATCTACCCATCCCGGAAAATTCGGTAATCAAGTGACCGACCGACCGAGCGTCCGTCCGCACCACAGGCATACCAATGTTCACTCTCACACTTTCTAGATACTTTGGGAGCCCAGGAGAGCTGATTGCACATCAATGTTATCATCAATTGACAGCTTTCAAACAGGGTATCCGCTGACCGGTATCACCTGACCGTATCGCGGGCTCAGGGGTCGACCCATCAAGGTCGAGTATTTTTTGAAGTTATCCGCTGACAATTTAAGTTTTTTTCAAATGATCGCAGACTCACGTTTTTTTTTTTTTTAATTCATATCAAATATGTTGTGTTTATGTCAATATCGCCCCGCACTATTACGATTTTTATTTCAAACTGACCTCAGACGCTAAAATTCAGCCAGTTTTTTTTTTAATACAGGCGGGGAAGACCTTTTCTTACCATGGTCATGTGTTGGTCACGCTCCACTTCCAATTTTTATGCTCTGATTAGTTAAAATTTGACAGGTGAGTTCATGCGTAAAATTTATGCAGCATCTTGAAAGTTGTTTACTTTGACAGCTGAGGCTGACAGAGATTTGTGTCAACTAGTGATGTTTTTAACTGTCTTTTTCTGCTGGATGTACAAAATGAAATACAGCCGCTATCAAGAGTGTTCTCTTATTCATGGCTGGTTTGTTTATTGGGTTTTTGGTTGAGAAATGCGTCGCTTGTCCAAGCCGATAATCCGATTTCCGGATGGCATCGTTTTTTCACCTTGCTGGATGTGTAGCCAAAGTCCCAAAATTTGTTTCCCTTATTTACTTTAAATGAAACCTTTATTAAGCGGACAGCTCTATTAAGTAGAGGTATTAGGCGGACACCCTGTATTAAGCGGACACTACAGCGTTCCCCGAGGGTGTCCGCTTAACACAGGTTTGTATTAAGATTTGACTGAGACACTGATCTGACCTAGTATGAGGTTTTATATATAAGCTTATCTTACAGAACTTTAAAAAGCCTTAAGTCGATATTAATTCACCGTAAATAGAAAGAAAAGACTTTCCGAAGAATATTTAGTTATAATTTTGGCTGTAGAAAGAAAGCTTTGAACGATTTTCTTATCCTGAGTTCATCTTTGGAAACAGCAAACACCGGGAAACCGGCGGCTTAAAACATAAACGTATTCTTTAAGCTTACTAGTAAAGACTTAAGGATTCTTAGAGACACTTAAATACTCATTTGTTTTCGTGAATGAAAATTGTTGTCTCTGTAAACGTTCTACCGAATTATATTTCTTTATTGATTGTTGGTAGTCTCAAAAGTGTAATTTTCATCGCTTTGCCATTTGTTTTCAGCTGTTCATAAACATCGCTTGTATTGTAAATCTTTATTCTCTTATCTAGACTTAGTAATAGTAGGTCCACATCAGCTGAACAGTTGCTTATTTCAAACCTACTTATCAAATAAATGTATGTGTGTATGTATGTATGTATGTATGTGTAGCCGAATTTTTGAAAACATACCTCAAAACGGGCCAGAATATTCGCACAGAAAGCTGGCGATAGCCAGCTTTCTGGTCACTACGGTGAGAAAAAATATAGGGGGCTTGCTGTCCTGGTTGGTCTCATTGTCAAGCTCAGTCCCTGAGCTAACTCGCCATGGGTGGGAAAGGGGCCTCCATGTCGATCCCCAGGGGGGGGGGGGGGTGGGGCAAAACCGGTGGACCTTCCGTTAGTCCGGTGCATACAGAGGCAGCGCACTGGCCCCGCGTCCCGTTCGTTTGCGAAGTCAAATTCTCCTCAGTGTTGCGGCCACATCGCCAGTGAAAGCATTCCCCCCAACACCGGGNTTGGTTAGGTCTCAAGCATCCTCCGTCATTTAGGGCCTTTAAGCAGCTAGAGTGTATGGACAAGTCCAGAGTGTCTTTTTGATGGACTTGAATGTTTCTTTTGCTAATCAGGAACCAAGAAGAGAGTCACCTTAAGAGAACCATGGGTAAGAGCTGAGTTTCTTGGCGATATTTACTTTAGTTGAGTCAGTTTAAGGTATGTATGCTTTATCAACTCGATACAAGATTTGTTTCACTCCAAAATCACTTAGCTTTTCCCTCAAAAGTCACATGAATGTGCCCTTAAGTTAACTGATTTGTGGAATACAATACAATACAAGATCATACTCAAAACTTGGAGGAACAACATTGAATGGGAGGGAGGAGGGAGGTCAGTATTATATCTTACGGACCTGTGACCACGAGCGATTTGAGGCAAGAAGGGCCGTTTTTTCGTGGGAGTGTCTCAACAATTTTGCAACTGGTTGTCTGAGTCCTTCATACCCCTATAGCCATGGTGCACGATTATTAAACGTGGTTAAACGCGGTGCACTCTTAGCACCTAAGGAGGTGGTTATAAAAAACAGTATTTCATTTTTCTAGGTTTGCGTGTTTAAAAATGGCTCGACAAAACGGAAGTTTTTGGCCCTTTTGTTTATGTGGTAATATGCAAGAAATTGGGCTTTTAAAGGAAACACGTGGCAAAAGATGCCACACCATCTTAAGTAAGCTGCAACGGAAGGGGTTCTTAGTCCTAAAACGCTACAAAGATGCGAAAAATAATATATTTTCTTCGAACTCGGTGAAAAGACGTTTATTTATGAAAGGAAAGTGACGTAAGATGCTCCGCTAGATCAAGGAGATAGCTTTTTGTTGTTGTTTCTGATACGTACGTGGACATGGTTCAGGGGCGCCCAACGAGAATATAGTTCAAAACCACTTAAACATAGCATTGTTAAACATATTTTAGTATTTGAAAGGTAGATATAGGCATATTTTTATCCCCTAAAAATTTTTCATCTCTTCGGGTTTCCTAGCTGAAAGTCCAGTGATCCGAAAATTATAGGGATGAAAACTTACCTTTTCGAAAATTTCAGCCAGAAAAAAGGCTCCTGAAAATTCTAGGTGACCTTTATAGGGCAAAAATCCGTTAAAAATGGGCAATTACATCATTTTTTAGATGTTAGAAGAGGCAGGCAAGCAAGAAATTTTACAACAAATGTTCCGAAAATTCTAGATCTCAAATCGTCTTCCGAAAAGATATTTTCCGAAAATTGACGTTGGGTGCCCCTGATGGTTCCTCTTTTATCGCCTGCCATTTACAAGAAAGAAAAGTTACGCTAAAAAGCAGCCGTTGTCGACTTTACTTTACTTAATACAAGTTTGGATTTGTGCTTACTTTGGGTCGTCTCACAACTTTGTTTCGATTTTGAAGCCCGAGTGTGGCTAGGCATAAGATAACATGAAAATTCACGCGCGTATTGCAGTAAGATAGTCGAAAGACTCTCGCATATAACGTGGCTTTGTAGTTCTGTACTTGGTAACGAAATTTATTTCTTTGCATAAAGGAAGACACTGTCCCCAAGATAGGCAATTTTCCGGCACAGTAATGTCAGGAATTTACGTGCTTCAACGGTCTATACGTTCTAGACGGTCTACCATATGAGATAAATTAGTATATACACACTCAGTGATCTTGGTGATTTAAGCAATCTGATTGGTTCGCTATCTCGGACTATTGAACAATATTCACCTCCTCGCGAGTGGATAATGTGTGAACTCGGTGTTTTTCCCATTTTTTTAGAGAACGATCTTTTAAAAGTCGACAAAATCCTAGGGCTGACTTTTTTTAAGGCAAGAAATTACTTGGAAGGATTCAATACGGCGTTTTTCAATTTACCGTAGCTGAGTTTTGTGCTTGATGGATTGTTTACAACTCCCGTGTATTCGCGTAGAAGAAGCCGTTTCGTGAACTCAGCGTTTTCTAACAAGAAAATTTTGGCTCAAAAATCGAAGTTTATAAAAGGAAATGTTTGCAGAAATTCTACGTTTCAAGTAAACAGGAAAAAGAATGATACAGGAAGACGACGTCTTACCTCGAGCAACCGAGCCGGCCATTTTTGTCAGCACTTCATGCGAAGAACGACACAACAAGCCCTTTTGGGTATAAACTTGGCGAGTCAACAAAAAACAACAAAGCTCCACTTTTCTTCTGAGGTAAGGAAACAGTTCAAACTTTTAGCGGTTCCATTTAAGCCATAACGCTGTTGTTTGCGAAATGATAAACTTGTGAATTGCCATGTTTGAAAATTCTGCTAAAAGATCTATTTTTAAACTTACGCGTGATTTGATCTGTCAATCAAATTGTACTTTTTAATGGTTCCCTCTCTGATTTTGTTGAGATCACTTCGTGTGTATATACTGAAACAATTATTCTTTTCAATCTCGGTAAATAGTGGCTTTGGGAATATTTACCGCGCCGCTTTCGCGGCTCGGCAAATATTTAGCCACTATTCACCTCGATTTCAAAGAATAATTGTTAAATAATTCTTACTGTTGCAGAATGGTAGAAGGTGAATTGATGGTAGACCGTCAGAAAATAGAAATTAACATAGCACACAACTTTTTCTGCTCTCTAGCTCTAACGGACTTTAATAACCATCTTATTTTTACCGTAGTAGATGAAAAAAAAGCTGAACGGTTTTACTTTAACAGCGATGTTGAAAAATAAGTCACGCGGTATACCGATTACATGACGCCATTGCATATCAAATGCCATTGCGTTACAGATACAGGGGTGAAAATGAAGGTTTGGCAGCTTTTTTCGCAACTATAGTCTCTCTAAATACCAAGAAACGGAAAATTATGCTGTGATTATGCATTCGCACTTCTCAGAGTTTAATGACAACGCCGAAACTTTAAGCTATGTCACGGTAGATAATGGCGCATGCGTTACAACAAAACTGAGGCAAAATTTAAAAGTCACTACATTCTTAAGCGCTTTTTTAGGCAGTTTGTTACCAATGACGATGATGTATCGGCTGGGAAAAGCAACATAAAGTGCCATTCTATTTATTTATGTCGCTATAGTCTTTGTTTTGGGAATTTAAGACGTGGAAAAATGAGACAACCGGTTGCAAAAGTACTTGAGACACTGTACCGTATTTTGGCATAAATGGCCTGTCCATGATCTTGTGCTTGTGATCCCCCCTCCACCCCTTCTTAAAGTTGCTGGCATTACAGGATCATACTCAAAACTTGGAGGAAAAACATTGAATGGGAGGGAGGAGGGAGGTCAGTATTATATCTTACGGACCTGTGACCACGAGCGATTTGAAACAAGAAGGGTCGTTTTTTCGTGGGAGTGTCTCAACAATTTTGCAACTGGTTGGAGCTTCGCTTTTAGCCGTGGCTAAATGTATATAAATTATGTATCAGTTATATGAAAGACAGTTATAATAAGCATCCATTAATGATAAATTTGACAGGGTAGTATATGAAAGGCCCAGATTTGATTCTGCCAAGCCAACTCGAAATCCTTGTTCTGTGCTCAGCTGTGTACCACAATGATTTCAGTACGTGCCATTGGCTTTGGCATGTGAAAAATTCATTGTTCGGCCTGCCAATCAGGTTAAAGGGAAATTCGATATAACGCACTAGCGGTAATTCATTGAGTCTGTTGAGGGTCTAGAACAAGGATCTTGGGGTTAGATAACTACTGCGAAGTAGGTTACCTCGCATATATTTTGTGAACTTTCTCTACTACAAGTAATTAATTATATATTTTACTTGTTTATTTATTCTTTTTTTCTCTTACTTACTTCATCTTTTTTACTCAGATGGAAAAGCATCCCCTCAACCGTTTAGTTTACTAATGAAAGTCGGTGTAAATAGTGATGTTCGTCCCATTGACTTGGCTACATATATCCAACAAGCACGATTGAAAGAATATTTTTATTCAAAAGATGTCCTTAAATCTTCCACCTTTATTTTGCTGCAAAGTAGATCCGTTTAGTTTAGTGGCTCAGTCGACATTCTTATCAATTTGGTTATCTAGTGCACTTAAAAACCAAAATTTTCTCGCGCTAGCCATTCAGAAAGCTCGAGCTCGCTGCAAAGCTCACTCATGAAGTTCTTAGAAGCAGTCAGTGAATTTGCTACAATTAGCTACATTGTCTACATTCGTAGTACAATGTAGCTAATTGCTCGTAGTTTATGTTCTCTTTGCCGGATGAACGGGCTGCAGATACGTTTTGGCGAGTTGCTTTCACTATCGCGTGAAGACTGTTCTTTTAGGTAGTCGAATGCTACGAACTATTATGCACTAATTATATTGTCTTTTTTCTTTTTTTTTTAAATTGTCGCTATTTTGCGGCATAGTCTAAAACCTGGACTAGACTCTGAACTCTTGACCCTGGACTCTGGACTCTTGACTCTGGACTCTAGACTCTGTATCAAAGGAAAAAAAACAAAGAAAAACAGAGACTATAACTATTACTATAATAGAAAACGAATTGGTATCCATGATGACTATGACGTAAGTTAGACTGACCTTTTGGCAATTGAACACTGATTTTCATCTTATACACCTGCCGGGACACCTGGAATTTAGGAAATATTCGGCATTGTAATTGCAATCCACGGTCTTCTTCCCTAACTGCCATCAATTCCAGTGTAGCTCCGTCAATCCTAAGCCTTGATTGACAGGTGCTGTTACATTCGTCGAACACGTACGACTCAGAATTATAATATGCAATCTTCTGGATTTTTCCATCGCGTTTGATCCAGTACCACCACATCTCTGGAATGTTTCTTATGGAGACCATTTTACCTAGCGCCCCGTTGGAGTTAAAAGCTCCCTTTGGACTTAAAGTCAGGCCTAAAAATAAAATAAAGCCTTGATCAATGGACGACTGAAAACGTTCATATATTTTAAAAGCGTTTGCTTTGAGCATAGGCCCACATGCCCATTTAGCAGAGATTCCACACTCGCATGTGGCTTGTGTTCAATGTCCTCACCGCATTTTGACGCTATCTGTGATTTGATCTATTTCTGAGCAGTCGCACGGCAACATAAGACCTTTTTCTCAATTTGTTCGTTGAATCAAATAGGCCAATAAAAGCGCAGCTGGTTACTGATGAATTTGACTTGAAATTTACGGCCTACAAACGCAACATATTTCCGCTCATCGCTTCTCTCGACCTGAAAAGTAACTTTCGGGTGGAGCGAGGCGACGTCTGCGTTCGCAGGCTACATCGCTTGAAAAACACCGTTAAATGTACAGTAAAAACCCACGAGTAAGAACCTAAGATTTAAGAACCTGTTAGGCTAAAATTTGTAATTTAGACCCCCTCTATATAAGAACCTCTTTAGCCTGAAATTTGGAAAAAGGTTCTTATTTTCAATCAAAGAAAGACTATCGTCAACTCGTGGGTGCGTTATTTAGAAAATAATCAATTAGTTATCACCTCTGGTTTTCCCACAGTAAATTTTAGGAAATGATAGACATTCAGATTGTAAATATACTATCCTTATTCTGGAAACACAGTACTTTTCTTGCTGTTTATTGCACTTTAGTAACAGTTATTTAGGTATATATTTAAAAACAAAAACAAAACAAAAAACCGCAAAACAAATAAGCAAACAAAACAAAACAAAAAAAGAAAAAAAAAAAAAAGGAAGAAGGGAAAAAGGTTGTTAGCAGAATTTGAACCCATTGCCTCCGAGTTGACCCGACCTCATATAGCCACTACGCCATTGAGGATGATCACGTAATTTAGTGAAAAGTCTCAGATTTAATGCGTTTTCCATGGAACTTCCGCCGGCAAACGATCGAGCCATACTTAACCGATTGAAAAAACGACTCGAAGAAATCGGATGAAATTAAGGCTACTTGAAACCAGGCTACTGACAGTAAAAAAACAATGTAAACGCATTTCATGGCAATGAAAGAACATATGCGATACAAAGCCGACACAACTCCTCCGCGAAGTAGGACGCAAAACATAAGCTTATGTTTTCTTATCTCGATTTCCGCTGTCATTTTAAAGCTAATGCTCAAAATCACATCCTTTCCCCCCCCCCCCCGTGACCTTGGGGATTACTTAAGAAGAAGAAGAAGTGTCTTTGTTTACCATTCATTCATTCATACACATAACCTACTACAAGGTAGGAGATCAAGCCAGCGTCGAAGTTGAAGGAGTCGAAGAGCAAATGCTCATCTTCCTGTCAAGTTTAACGCCTGGACGAGTCAAAGGCTCTTGAATCGTATTAATCTGAAAACTTCCTGCGTGTCTTAAATTTGGTAAGACCTCTATCCTCTAACCGTGCTGTAGCGCACGATGCACGCTCTCAGCGAGGAATTTGATGCCACCGAACTTCGGCGAGCGCGTGCTTCTTTGGAAACGATAGTTTTTCGCGCTCTCGAGTTCAGACCCGATTAATTACGAAATGCGTCTACTACGAGTGAGCGAGTGACTCATTTGCATATCCCTGTCCCTGCAATAACTCGTGGTACGCTCGCGCGTACCCACGAGTTAAAAATCATTTTAAAATATTTACGTAAAGAGAAATAGTATAATAAATGTATGATCAATCTGGATGAGTACTTGCTACATGTCAATTCTCATGTATATAAAGTTGTTTTGACTCAAGAAATTAAAATTCATGTGAGAATAGATCTCTATTATGGTCATATTAAAATATAAGCAACATTAGGTATGCAAATTTAAGGGTGCTGATCACTAAAATCTCCTTAGCAACGACATAATTTTTTGCAAGAAATTAAGAACCTATTAAGAACCTAGATAGCATAAATTTGTGTTAACTACCATTTATGTAAGAACCTGTTTAGGCCAACCCTGGAAAATGTAGGTTCTTACTCATGGGTTTTTACTGTACTCGATTGAATGTCTCGAGCACAATCCTTTTCCTGTTGTCGATCTTTCAGGACGAGAAAGTTTCATCGATGATAAAAATTTCGAATACGGAACTGAAAAGGAGATTTTAAATGCGTTTGGAACTATATAATGACTATCATCCAATCAGAGCTCGAGAAATGTACTGCTTATTGCCCTTGGGCCATAAATCCGAGCAGAAAAAGCGAGGTTCCGTAACTTACAGTACAGATCGAGAAAAGTAGTATATATCTGTTGGCTTCAAATAGGACTAAGAAGGGATCGAAGAGTTCAATTCAAGCAGGACGGCTGTTGATGATCTACGAGCGTCAACTCATAACAGGAGCGTCCAAATCGTGATTTTGAGTCGTCAAAATATTTTTAACCCTTTTTAGGAGGATACCCATTATGGTCCAATTTACGATCCGTATATATATTACAGTGATTTATCCGGCCTGCTAAACCGCTAACCAATCACAATGCACGCTCTAACTGAGAGATAAAACGACTACTGACAAAAATAAGCACAAATACCTTAATCGTTTAAATTCTACTCACAAATTACGGAAGAGGAAAAATTCACTTGGTAAACGAGTGGCTCTTTGTTCTGTTTTCTTTGCACAGAGCTTGTAAAAGTCAGTAAGTCATCCTTGATCCACTGCTGCACCCACAATACCGCATTATTGGAATCATTTCTGATAGTGATACGTTTCTTTAAGTTTCCCAGGGAACTGTATCTGGTACAGGTGAGATTTTCGTCGCAATAAGCCAGTTCTCGTTCAGACTCAGATATGTCACGAAGATCGGCGACTTTCCAGGGGAGTTCTCTGTAATCTCCGCTCTGAATGGCGTGCTCAAGAAGAGGACAAGACAATTTGACAATTTCTTTTGGGTAAACATTTTTCATGTCTACAGCAAGAGCACCTAGAAAAGAAGTCAAGAGAAACGAAATAATTTGCAAATAAAAGGTAATTAGACAGAGGTAAATGTAGTGTAGTGTTGTGTAGTATACCGAGATATAATTCTTTGTATAATTCAAACCAAAGAAATATACAAAGAAAGTTACAGAGAACTTACTGGGAAGAGAAAAAAAAGATAAGCTTGGGTTCTACTTTTAATAGGAGCTATTTTCTCTTCTGTTTAGCTTGATATTCAAACTGGCCCATTTGGCCCTTAAAATTCATTCATTTTCCGCCGGCAATTGTCAATTGACTACTTGTACTTCCTGTATTACCTCATATTGTTATCAGCCTTACTAACAGTCTTCGAAAGGAGAGGTTTTAGTCTTTTATGGTGTTATTTCGCCATGTGTAGCAGTAAATTGTATTATTTAGCACTTTGGAGAGATCTAAAATGTATTAGGCTGATAGAATGAGGGATGTCTCAATATTTATATACTACCGGTCAAAAATTGATTTCAGGTTAATTTTGATTTAACCTAGGTTGATTCTCAATTTCCTTTGTTTCCTAGCCTTAATTCATGAATAACTAGGGCTAGGAGACAAAGGAAATTGAGAATCAACCTAGGTTAAAAAAAGTTAACAGGAAATCAAATTTGACCTGAAACATTTACAATAAACACAATACCATATGGAAAGCGCTTTGTACGGTATTCACGCCCTCGTTGTTTCTGTATCAGAAATGTCACAACTCGTGCGTGAATACCGTACGCGTCCACTTCCCTGGGTGAGGTGTAAGTTAATTCAATTATTTTGGGCCTTCAACCAACCTTGGAAAAAAAAAACTTTCTTAACTGTTGTTTAATTTACATCCTCGCTTTGGAAGCACATCACACTGGATTGCTTTGTAATCAGTATTATAGCACTGGATACTTTGTTTTGCAAAGTACCTTCAGAGTAAAGAGATGTCCTAATCTTTTTTCAAGTTACTGATATCAAGCATGAGATGCAGTTGGGGGCGTAGCGTCCCTTAGGCAAATACGCACGTGCGTACTTGAGAGATTGGTATGATTTTTTTTTAAGATTTTCTGTTATAAGTAAAAGCCGTTTGTAGTATAGTCTGAGTGTTCGCAACATTCTTGAAGTGTTTGCCTTCAGGCGATCCCACAACACATTGGGTATTCATGAAAATCAGAAAAAAATCAACCCTGACTGATTATCATTACTTTTAAGATTTATCTACAAACGTTTTCCCATTCTCTCTCCATATTGGAGTGTCGAAAAAGTCTAAATACTCGGAAATCATGGACCAACCCATGCCAACGATAATCCACGTAAGCTGAAGCAAACTTTTAGGGGCTCGTTTTGAGCGGTAGCAACAAGAATTTTGCAGGATTTATGCTCGTACATCATTATATTTCACGAACAAGAACTGTAACAAAACTTAACTGATTTAATATTAAATCATTTATCTTGTGTTACTGCTCGTGGTGTGTCCTAGTCAACGTAGCTTACGAGGGCATCCCTAATATCCTCACCATCTTTTGTTATGTCTTCAATGTCAGTTATTTGGGTCCTGGTCATCCGAAGCATTGTCATCACCCCTCGGACTTTCCCAGCTTTGATTCACAAGTTGTGCAAAACAGCACATGCTAGCAGAAAATTGCACGAAATTCGATTCCATTGTCTAGGCACTTTTGGAATATTCTCCAGCGAACTTTTAGTATGGCAAAAGCACACTCCGCTTTAACTCTTGTGGATGACAGCTCTTTGTTAAAAGCAATATCACTTTCTTTGTCAAAAACGCCACTTTCTCATTGGGCCCTTTTCCCATCTCCTTTGCATTTTTGTTTATATTTTTGTTTACAAAACCGCTAACAAGAGCGCGTCGATACATACTAAATCCTTCTTTCTAGCAATCGGCTGTAGTTGTCTACATTAACAATAGATTTGTAACAGCAAATAAATAAAGGATCATATCTCAGAGCTTTTACATATTTAATTGACATGTAGTTAAAACAAAATTTGGCATTTCAATAACATTTTTGCAAACACTTTGGCAAATCTTTCGCCAGTTCACCATATTCGACGAAATTTGCGACTTGTCGTAGGGCCCTTTTGCCATCATATCTCATTGAATATTCGCCAACCTTACAAACATTTTGGTCAAATTCGCTATTTTCGCCATTTTATTTACACAGGCGTCTTATCATTTCTAGCCTTGTCAAGTACCTTCATTTGCGACCGTCAAACTTGTCTCAAATTGCGTGTAAAGGGTGAAAAAATAGGTCTTAAAACTTAAGGTGGTGGCGGATCTGTGATCGTCTAGGAAAAAAACCAAGAAGAACCTCAGAAGGGGAGGTTGCCTTTCAGCCGTTCCCCCTTGTACGCCCGAGGGTTATAAGGGTACAGCAAGTCTTCTAGCCAGTTTCATGGACGGTTTGTAGCTCCTAAATCAAACGTTGAATTCAGCGGTGGCACAAGTATACTACAGGATATTTTGCCCTTGACCAAATAAAAGGTATTAGTGCGACAAATTAAAGACCGTTGTCGAAAAAAATATGTCTTGGGCCTCCTATAGAAATTGGGGCAAAGATTACATCTGCTTCTATAACCTTTCAGACAGAAACGTGGCTGGCGTATACATATTTCAATATAGTAAGTTTTAAATGTGTTTCCTAAACCAATTACTTCCATTCATGGGTTAAGATCAACAAATTGGCCTGCTCCCAATATATGGGTCTTCATAGTTCAGCTGTTAGAACACTGCAGCGCTAACTCAGAGGCCATGGGCCCGAATCCCGTTGAAATCCCGACGTTTTCTGCGGGATAATTTGCAATTGCTTAAATTACAAGTACCATTGCGACAATCATATCTCATTTGAATTTGTATTTCTCAAGTTCACATCGTCTAAACCACCCACCTATGTCACCTTTGGGTCCTATGGTGATGTTTTTCCCTGCATCACCTTTGGTTTCGATGGTGCTTTGCAACCCGGTGACGCCCTCGGGTCCTTCGGGGAAGCTATGGTCCCGGTATGGGGCCCGGTATATGGCCCCGGTATGGGGCCATATTTTAATGGTTGTTGTCTCTGTACGTCGAACAATCTGATCCTGGCGTTGAGAGTACCCAACTGCATAAACAACAACGTAACAAGAAAACAGACACTGAGTAAGCTGCTCTCGTGCTTGCTCTAGGCATTATAGGTATTCTATTATTTCAAAATGAGGCAACAGTAAACGGATAAACTATTAGGAAATTATAAGCGAAATGGAATACACGTACTTGTGCCGTAACAGTACCCTTGAGTACCTTTACATATGCCTAAAGAATAGTTTACAGAAGTTGCGTCCCCTCCCTTCACCCACCAGCCCCCCAACCCCTCCTTTCACCCCCACCCCCTCCCCTCCTCCCCATAAATATAAATTATACACCAAGTATAAATTATACTTTTTTGGAGTGAACCTGAAATGAAACTACACTTAGATTTTATACTGGGTATTTTAGACAGAAGAGATCTTTTTTAAACAGTAATATTTTCCAAAATCCAGCTCATAAGTTGGAAATGAGGTATTATTTTTATTCAAAAGGTGTCCATAAATCTTCCACCTTTATTTTGCTGCTGCTGCAATAAATAATAATAAAAATAATAATAATAATAAAAAGCTGAAAAGAACCTCCTGTTGATGTGTCAAAAATATTTTCAATCACTTGCCAGGAGTGGAGGACGCTAGAATTTTAATCTGCACGATGTACTTAAAATATCGAAGGAGAGTTTCTTAGTGGTTCCGTCGACATTCTTGTCAATTTGGTTATTTAGTGCACTTACAAAACTAAAATTTCCTCGCGTTAGCCATCAGAAAGCTCGAGCCCAATGCAAACTGAAGCTAACTCATTAAGTTCTTAGAGGCAGCCTGTGGGTTATGCTATACAATTATTGCCAACGAGGCAACGGAGCTAAGAAGCGAGGTTGACTCGGCGGCAGAATTATAACGCCACGCAATGTAGGCAAAAACTCTCAAATTCTGCGTAACCCTCTAAAATTTGCATTTTTTACCATATTTGGTGTAAGTAAGACCCTATATTTGGGTGAAGACGTCATGGTTTTGTATTTACAACTCGCGGTTCAAGATTGGGTGATTCAGTGTACAGCTGTTCGTTGTCTGTTCAAGAGGACCTAACTGGTGGGCAAGCTTTAATTCGATTTCTAGTTTGAAAGGGCAATTAGTGCTCTGGGTTGCTTTATAAATTGTGTTTAAAGCAGCAGCTGGTCAAGGAATAGGGTTTTACGCTCAAATTTTTGTCAGAAATAGCTTGTTCTTTGCATCTCGATTTATATTGAGGTGGGTTGTTCGCTTCTCGACTTAGAACCAGGGTTTTCAGTGTTCTCTTTTCCTTTGTGAACTAAATTTTAAGCGGTAGTTGATCAAGGTATTTATAGGGTTATATTCTCAAACCTTATATCAGAACCGGCGTGTTCTTCGCAGGTCGATTTACATTGAGCCAGTCCTCACCTCCCGTGAGGAATGCAACGTATTTGCGGACCTTTTTCTAAAAATTTATTTATGTTTTTCGAGAGATTTTGTCAACCAGCATGTTTTTTTGCTGCTCGATTTACATTGAGACAGCTCAAAACTCCCGTGAGGAATGCAACAAATTTGCGGCCCTTTTGTTTTTCAGACTATCATTATGCCTTTCAAAAGATTCTTTGTCCTGTAACACTCGCTCATTAGATCTTTGTCTTTTATTCAAGTTTATATTTTTATACCTGTAATACATTCCGCCCCATTCTTGGGCGCTTTTCACACATTTTAGTTTACACCATTTTGTTTCATATGTATATTACCACGCAAAATATTTTTCTTAACCCTGATGACGCTATTGTTCGGAATTTAATTATTATTTTTAATTTCAGCAGTCAAAGGCCTCATTTGAACTATATTTTTCTTTCAAACGTTTATAGCTTTGATACAATGGAATTTTCCATGAAACATAAGTGCTAACTTGCTCATATTTACCAACAAAGCTTCAAGCCATGGATTTATTGTTTGATAAAAGTGAAAGCCTAGAATGTGCCAAAGTTGTTGTTTTGAAGTTGGGTGCCATCCTTTCAGTATAGCGGAATCCATTTTAAACCTCAAAAATTATGAAGGAAGATCTTAATAGGCACATTCCACAAAAGATAAACGAATTCGCCTCGTTGGCACTTGCCGGAAGGTACCCTTGGTATTAGCTACATTGTCTCTATTTGTACAGACAATGTAGCTAATTGCTCGTGGTTTATGTTGTCTTTGTCGGATGAACAGGCTGTAGATACGTTTTGGCCACTTGCTTTCACTATCGCGTGAAGAACCAATGGTTTACCTTTTTCTTAGGTTGTAGAATACTACGCACTCTCTTATGCATTAATTCTATTGTCTTCTTTTACTTATTTAATTGCAGCTATTTTGAACTAGTTGTTATTAACTCTTTAACGGGTCAAGTAAGAACGCTCTAGCTTGTCGAGGTATTTTTTCACGTGTTTTGTTTTTAGGACAAAGAAAAACAAACACACACAATGCAGTAGGAGAGGGTACCAAAGGCTTTATGCATGACGCGTGATTAGGCCCAAATTTAGTGCGTGACGTGTGAAAGTTAATTCCCAAATTAGGAAAGGGATCCGTGAAACGAGTTATGCATGTGAAGCGTGGTTTATCTAATAATATGTGCGGGACTCGTGCATAATTTGTAGCATTTCGTGAAAATCAATAATTTAGGACGGATAACTTGAACAGGGCCATTGAATTAAATATATGCGTTACATTCGTCATGGTTGATAATTACTTCTTAAAGACGTCTAACAGTGACTTTTGGGATTAATTAGGGTCCACTTCGGCAATCCTCGTGTTGCTTCGTTTTCGTGTTAAAACGAGTGAATTGCCCTAACGAAAGGCCTCGGAGGTCACGGACGCTGTAGCCTGCACAGCAGGCGCCGGTTTTGTTAGGGCGAAGGGAGAAATTTCGAGGACACTCGAAGGAGTAAAACTAACCAAAAAAATAACCTGTGCTTGCCACGCAGCGTTCAGTCGTTAGCTTGTAAAAAGAAGTCACATCGGGGGCGTGTGTTTCCATTTGAACGCATGCTTGGAAACACGAGTTTCCCACATCCACGACTGCTCGTCAACGCCCTTTAAGATCGCCACACCGACATTCTAATGAGAGGAGAAGCGGGGAGAGTCAACGGTCGTCAGATAAAATACGAATTGAGATCCATTTGTGACTGTGATGTTAGTTAGACTGACCTTTTGGTAGTACAACACTGATTTTCATCGTTGCATCACCCAAAGAACAAGTTTATGAGCAAATGACATCTAATCCAGCCTTTACAGAGAGAAATATAAAAAGCCAACGCTTATCCCCTAGATTCTCGTCCGGAGCAAAAATCTTTGTCACGTTTCACATTCTACCGAGCTTGTACATATGTGTTTGGCTTGCCAACACTTTCACTTCATCAGCGCCGATTGGATCTCCGATAATGTGTATGTGATCTCAAGCTGATATTGTGGGAATAATGGAAAAGAAATTTATCTTTCGGTTCAGCAGATGTTAGTGGGGCAGGAACGTGTGACGAACTCCTAAGAACGTCTGCGTGGGAGGCCAGGTATCAACAAGAATAGAGAGAAGAAGTCGTTACGTCACGTTGCCATGGTAGCAAAATTTTTGGATGACAACAAAGCGAAAATTCACTTAAAAAAGTAAATTCGCACTGTTTCAAACTTCATCGATCTAATTCAATTTCATTTGTCAAATGCTGGTGAAATTTTCTGGACTGAATCCGAAGGGACCGTATTCGAGTTTAGAAAAAGAAAAATAAACTTTTTTGTGTTGTGTTCACCTACTCCGTAAAGCGGGCTCCTGAAATTAGGAAGTTTCATGTCGCAGTGCTGCAACGATGGCTAAAAAAATGTGCAAAAAAGCGTGATGAACGTGCAAAGTTGCTGTTTTACTACTATAAACTTATTGCTGTCTTTTTTTTTTTTTTGCCGTTCTCGTTGCCGTCTTTTTTTTTTTTTTTTTGCCGTTCTCGTTGCCGTCGCCGTCGTTGTTGCCTAAGCTCCCTTTTGTTGTAATCCAAAAATTTTGCTACCATGGTAACGTGACGTCACACTTCTTTCTATTTTGCTGGAATTTTACCCCTAACAAACATATGTAGTATTTTTCCAACGGCAAACTTTAGAGATATTCAGAACAACTGAAAATAAATAAATGCTGACCATCAATTGTCTGTTCCTTTCCCGTGCCCATAATCCGAATAGTTATCGACGAGTTTGACAAGAGTTAATCACAAATTGGTATCTTGCTTTTTTCTTTGAAAGACTTCCCTAGAGTTAGGTCTTTAAGGGAGTTTTAGTTTTCTTTGATAGGTTAAAAAAAAAATTAAAAGTGGGCGTTTAACTTAGTGCATATGTTTTATATTGTCCTCGTCGATAAGGGAGATTGAGCTGAGAGTCGAAATTGTCAAAAGAAGTCAATAGTAAACAACACCAAATAAGACAATTCCTAAGAAGATGTGATGAAATGTAATCAGATATGTTATATGTTTATCAACTGCAATAACGGCTTCATTCTTTCCCTATCAAAACAAATGCCGGATAAAAGAAATCTCTGGACCTCCAGATCTCTTCCTTAGTGGGTTCAGAATTTAAGAAGATCAAATGTATTTCTCAGTTAGTTTTGCTGATTACATTGTTTAGTTCAGTTTCCATCGGGACCATCAGATTCTCTATTAACCACTTCTTGTGAATTTCCCACCACTTGACGACCAGTTTACTCGTGGCGGCTTTTCTCGTTTTCTTATGAATGAGGTTTATTGGTTTAACTATTAAGTTTAATTTTATACTTGTATTTTCGAATCGCTTTGTGTGTTGTTTTGCTTCTTCATACTTATGACAAATATTTTCTATTCGGCTGGGCGTAGCGATAGAGAATAGTCAGATTGCTTTTCTGTTCTACACCTATATGCTTTAATGAAACTGTTCACGACAAACGGTGTTTAGATAAAAGGGTTGGGCAAACTGTAAAAGTCTTAGAACGCGGCTAACACTGGTTAAACTCCGTTTAAATATCTGGCCCTTAGTGTTTTCAGGTAGAAAATCGAACTAGGGCATTCCGTTCCAAAGACAATTTAGCTACTGACCATTTGGCGGTTAACAAGAAAAATAAAAAACAAAACAAAACAAACAGACAAACAAACCTCCCGAAGAAAACTAACAACCGCAATAAAGCTAAGTCCGCTCTTTTTACTGCTTTGCAAATGGTAGAGGCCTTAAAAAAACTATAATAGCGACGGCGACAACTCTGCACGTGTAACGCACTTTTCCTTGCCGTCCCTACACCGGGAGCACAACGTAAAATAACCGAATTTAAAGGCCTTTAGAAGCAGCAAACCGAGAAATAACTACCATACAACATTAGCGTAATCTGCTTTTCTTCTTCTTCTTTTTAGCTTCTTTTTCTTTTTTCTTTTATTTTTGCAGTTTTAAGTTCTTTTAACTATGTCAAAGTCGGTAGCTTTAGTAGAGACAACGGGGTGACAGTGATAACGATACGATGCGCCAGGTTCAAAAAAGAACTTTAAATTTAGCAGCAAAAATTAAACTCATTTCATTCCGGGCGTCTCAGTCTTCTCATTTCGGTTGCATTGTCTTTGCTAGACCTGGTTAATGATCGTACAAAATCACGGCCAAAACAGCAGTATGTACGGGAAAAAAGAGGGAAAGAGAGAGAAATTCTGCACCCTAATTATTCTCAGAAACAGAAAGAAACTTGCCTCACAAGAGAGGGGATGCAATAGGCAATGTAAAGCTGTAACTACTCTCTTTGCCTTTCTTAATTTTTTACATGATTGTGGATACATTTGTATGTATTGTATATAGTTCTCCCGATCTTATTTGCATATACTGTAGATATATTTTATTTATTCTTTTTTAACTTATTTAAGTGTCCCACTTAGTAGTTCTACACCGCTATTACAGTTGGACACTTAAATAAAGGTATCATCATCTTCATCATCATCATAGCGTTGGAACTGATATAACGAGCTTAGTGCAGCAGTGGAATTGATACCTTCATATTGGATTGTCCTTCTATAGAAAAACGGAATGTACACACATTGATACACGTGTTAAGGTCGTAGAAGTACGATAATTCGTTTTTGAGAATAACTCTTTTCAAGCTCTTAATTATCTTGGAATGCCTCAACTAATTTTGAGTGAAAGCCGCTGTTTTTTGCATTCAGCGAAATTTGCCGCTTAACAATTCACGAGACAAGAATGAGTTGTTACTACAGCAGTTAACCCATGTGTTTCTGATTAATCGTTTTGTTTTTAAAATTGGTAGCTGCTGTTTTCGGGGATAATGTGCTTTCTGAGAATTAGTGATTTTCAGTATGTACTGAGTTCAGACTTAAGGCCGGAAGGTTTAACTGCAATGTACTTGCACTGGCAGTTGCAGTTACGGTATTACCTTTCATCTTTAGACCATTTAAAATGATCGAGAAGACCAGCATCAATGCAATCTCTGTAGTAAAAGAAAAAAAGAGACAAACGAAACACAATTTTAGCACTAAGTTCGATTAGACAGGTTATTTCACGTTTGCAACTAGAAAGGTACTACTAGTATTTGCGTGAGATTCTTTTTTTTAAATTCCACAACAACTAAATGGAAAATGACATATCTTGTAGAAGCATCCAACCTCTCCTAGTTCCAAAATTGCCGCTTTCAAATTTACGTTTCACCTTATATAAGCCAGTCCCCGACTTTTCTATAACTATCGGACGTACAAAGTATATAAATCAGCTATAAGGTATCTAGGAAACGCGTAATCACTGAAATGCCTTACAACTCAACAGTGAAATACCCACACAGATAGGGGGTCTCCACCCGCCCCACTCAAACCTTCCCCCCCTCCCCCCAGAGAACTTTTCCACTTGGTCACCTTCAGTTTTGCTTGTACGTCTAAGGGTTTGAATATCATTTCATATTAATATTATCATTATCATTATCATTAACATTATCGTTATCGTTATCGTTATCGTTATCATTATTATTAGTTTTTGGTTTGCTTTCCTTTTTTTATTTTTGTCTGTGTTTGTTTCATTCTTACCGTGCATTTCTTAATATAGCGCATTAAAACTAGCAAATTCATCCAGAGTCGCGAGAAATTGCAACGCGCCGGTAAAGACCTGTCTGGCTTACTCGTTAAAAGAAGACTTATGTACACCGTTACTCACCATTTGAGGGTTTTAGTCCATTCCACCACTTTAAAGAAAGAAACGCAAAAAATGTTAAGTTAGTTACAAAGCGCATCAATTCTCAAAGAAAAGGCTAGTCCAATTATCATTGATTTTTTTTCGTACACTGCTTGTTTGGCTGCGTTGTCTTTGAGGAAAAGCTGCAATAAAAAGGTTTGTCTTAGAGACGCGTTGACAGCTGTGATCAACTTTGTAATCTTCATCACTATCATTCATCACCATAATGGTCATTGACATAATCATTATCATCCTTTTTACATCGCCTTCACCATCACAAATCAACAGTAAGTAGTGTAGAACGCAACAAATTATATTTTGTGACCTTACTTTCGTTTTTTTTGGCGGAGAAGTACCTTAAACTGTTTTAACAGTAACGAGGGTCGTTACTTCTGAAATAGAAGCCTTTAGTACATGTTAGTTTCGGATGGGGTGCGGGTACCCTTCGAGCAGAGGCTACATTATCGCGGTGTGAGCTGGTGCGTGAAAAGTAGCCTCTGACGACAACCGTCCAATTTTCTATCATGCATGCGCGAGATTTACGTCACGGGATTCGCAACCAGCTGATCGTCAAGTCTTTCGCCAAATTGGGCGAGTTTGGCGCGACTCAAACCTTGTGAATCACTCTGCTCGCGCTTTTGTTTTGTTTTTGTTTTGTCTTTTTCTGATCCCTCGCCCCTCTTGGTTTTCTGTAATTTTGCCGGAAATTTGCCGAAGAAAAAAAAACGCCACTGATTTCCTCGAACTGTCTTTTTTCAGGAAATTCAATGCTTACAACTGTAGTAAGTCCTATTTGCTTTGCGGAAAGCAAAGTACTCCAAACCGGTCAATAACAGGTTTAAAACCAGTTATCGTTAATCTATTCGTCCAGATTTCTGAACGGATTTGAACGGTTGTCGCCAGAGGGTGCTTCTTCCATGCCAGGTCGTACCGCGAAAATGTACTCTCTGTTCGCAGGGTAAGATGAGGGGGGCGTTACTTTGTGGGAGAAAAATAAATATTTAACGTTGGTGAACCTTTCTTTTTTCTTTGTTTTGTTGCTTTTTATTTTTTTTTTTAGAAAAAAGTTTCAAAAAAGAGATGAAATTCGTTTTCCCAATTTCTTGTCGCTGTTGCATGGTGGGCTGTTTATGTCTGTTTATGTCTAAACCAAATTGTCACTGTTTGGCTCTTGTTTTCAAAAGTTTTCTCCCACTGAGTCTTTCCTCAGTTCTTTTAACTGTTCTTTACAACACTGATTTCAAAACAAAACGTATAGGTCTTAGTGGTTTGACAAGATTCGTTGTTCTCTGATCAACAGTTTAGTGATGCTTGATTTAATTAGCTGAAAAGTGACGAAAACAACTGATCACAGAGCCATAACGCAACTTTTCTGCTGCATTTATTGCTAAGGCTGTATCCTGGGCTAAGTTCTGCATTTTTTTCCCGGTCGTTCAGTTGCAAATGTGAAAAAGTACCTCAGATGATTTGTACAGAAACAAGTGTCACTGCGGGTGAGGGGATATAGCGAAAACACAGCTTTCCTTTGCTCTACCTTCATTATGTCCAAATTATTAAAACAATGTGGCACACACTGTTATCCAAAAATTTAAGATATTTTCAAACAGTCAAGAATCTCGCATTGTTAGTTGCCACTCTCTCCGATTAAGTCATCCCAATTCAATTTTCCGTTTTTTATCGCCTTCAGTTGGTAGGTCGGTCGGGCAAAAAAAAAAACAAAAACAAACACAAAAAAGAAGAAGAACATTAACCAAGAAAGCCTGAGGCCAGGCAATGCATGCTTTGGTGCTAGGAAAAAATGCCTAGGAATGTTCTCCAAGTGTTTCTTGTGGGTTCGTTGTACAATTAAGAAAATGATAAAAAGTTCTCGTTACGCTGCGGCTGAAATCTTTCGTTTCATGAATTATTCGAAGACTGAAACGACAAGGATTTGGATGTGCGTGTCGCGTGCAAAGTGGATTATGAAACTGCCTGGCGATACTGGACCCAAAGACTTTGTCTCAATAGACATGGCCGAGACTGTTGAAGTAGCAGTAAAAGATCTTGGAGCGAATTGTGTGGATCTCGGCGCCCTGCAAAGGGCCAAAATAAGTTGATTGTTTAATATGGTGTTTGTATAGGAAAAGTAGTAGAAATAAGTACTTTTTAAGCGGGATGTCATGGTTTTGCCTGCCGGTGTTTGTGCCAGTTACACAGTGCTATTTAATGAAACATTTTTTTCCGAAGTTCAGAGCGCTGAGGGATATGAAATAAGGCCCACAAACATTGTTGATTTAATTAGGGGCTAATAGAAGAAACGTAATAGATTTCTACTCAAAACAGTTTTGTTATTATTTGAAAAAACAGAGGAAGTGAGTCACGTTAAAAAGTAAAATTGTGCTTGTCAGACAGTCTACCCGAAATTTGCCTTGAAAGGTACAAATTGATATTCACATTGTATTCAGTGAATATGCCAACTTACAGAGTGTCCTAGGCCGCCACAGAACTTCACGTCAGGTTTATGGTGAAATCGTTTATACTCTTTATGGGGTCCTGTTTCCTTTTCCTGAAAAAAGAATAAGCTCAAAATTCTGATGGCTAAACTATTATTCTAACTCCAGGACGAGTAACGTTTTAATGACTCAAGATCAAAGCAACCTGTGTCTAGGCGTAGAAAGTGCTCTCACAGTAAAAGTTACAATAATTATTGAAACCATCTTTGCACGTGCAAATCATTCGAAACCAAGTTCACTTGAATCTCCTTTCAGTGATGGTTTATCTCTATCACTTACCTCCGTTTTGTGCTAACATCATTCTCGAGGTTAAAGTGTTTTGACAACAATAACCTAAGTATTGTCACGTTACTCCTTTGCTAAGAGAACTCCACTGGCTACCAGTGCGCTTGCGCGTAGATTTTAAGATTCTCCTTGTTACATTTAAGATTCTTCACGGTGTTGCGCCTAGCTATCTTAAGGATCTTGTCTCTGTCTTACCGGTCTCACGTTACCAACTACGCCGTAACAATAATGGTATATTGTTAGAAAGACCTCGGCTAAGAACGAAGAAGACTTTGGGAGATCGCGCGTTATCGATGGCTGCCCCCTTTTTATGGAACAGTCTTCCTCTGCCAATTAGACAGGAAACATCAATCGACTCTTTTAAACGCTCTGTTAAAACATATTTATTTAAAAAGGCTTTTAGTTAGATTATTTATTTATTTATTTTTTATTTTTATTATTTTTATTTTTTTAATATTGTAATGTTAATATTGTAATATTGTAATTTTACCGGGTAATTTTACTGGTTTTAATTTAGTTATTAATAATATTGTAATGCGCTTTTGAGTATTTTTATAGAAAAAGCGCAATATAAGTATTAAATATTATTATTATTATTATTA
>CALNXI010001807.1:5000-14132 GCA_942486025.1 Porites evermanni | reverse complement strand
CCCCCCCCCCCTCCCCCCCCGCCGGCATTACATTGATAGGTGCATTACTATAATGGGGTCGCACATCTTCCGATATTGGGGGTAAGAAAGTTCTTTATATTTATGGTTATCAAACGTACCAGAATGTTTGTACTTTAGGTGAAAATTAAAGTGTTCTTCATTCAATTTAAAAAATGAGTCAATTCATTTTAGGATGACCTATTTCAAGGATTGATAAGGCAGATACATAAAATAGAAAGTGACTAAGTTGGGATCGCAAACAGTGTATTACATTTGCCTAAAAGTGACTAAGATGGGGTCTATAATTGGCCACAGAATATACCACAATGGGGTAGGGGCACTGAGAGGCCAGCGGCTCATATCCAGCAAAAATTAACCCAAGTACCACTGATTTTGCACGAAGAATATCTCTGATTATATCCGTCTGTTCTATTTGTCTATATAGATGAATTTTGAAGACAGATTATCCACACGAGACGGATAATCCATTTCTAGAGTGAAAACGGCCAATGTGAAAAAACGATTGGGTGGTATTTTTTTCAAAAACAATCTGCATTGTTAGAAATTACTTTTCCGATGACCACACTAAAGACTAAACGGTACAGCCTTCAAGTTTTTCACCAGAGAGACTTTTCAAACAACATAATTTATGCCATGAAAATAAACTACTTTCTATTGTCACGAGCTTATATTATTTCACAGTAAGGCGCGCACATGTTTTTGGACAAATTTTACTAGAAACGTGTTTCTCCAAAATGAATGTGTTCAATAAAATGATACTTAATGTCGCATATCGATCGTTTACCTTGATACTACTCCCTTTTATCTGCCATCCAGGCTCCAAGGCATTCAACTCAACACTGACATTTTTGTTGTTGTTCGGAACAAACAATCCCGCACCAGCTGTGAGCAGTTTGTTACCTTTTCTCTTTTCGTTTTCGCACAAGTTCTATTTTAAAGGATGAGAAAACAAGAAAGAGGCAAACATCACAAAAAGAAATTGGTAGCGCACAATATTTAGGTTATCTTAAAGGGACACTATCATCTTCGTGGAAGGCAGTTATACTGATAAGAATCGATACTCTTCAGATTAAAAGGGGCCAGACGTTTTCCGTTTCCCTTCTGTTTGTTAGTTGAAACTGGTACTAACTTATTGTGCTTTACCTCGCCATTTTCTTCATACTGTCGAGTACATTCGCACTGACGTTAGGCGATCGGTCTATCTCACTTTAGTTAGACCTCTTTTCGGCTATGAAAACCCCAATTTGGGCTCCTACTTCTATTGACCTAATTACAAGAATTGAAAGGACGCAGAGGCGTGCCTCTAAATATATTCCCAAATTGCCTTTTTCCCGCACAATTTCTTACATGAACAGACTTAAAACTTTGGATCTGCCGCCATTAACATTCTGGCACGAGTATCTAGATATGGTGTTTTTTGTTTTGTTTTGTTTGTTTGTTTGTTGTTTTGTCAAAATCATTCATGGTCTCGTATCGGTAGATCCATCAATTATTCCTAAAGCTCGCATTACGAGGCCTACCAGATCTTCGTCCGGTGGTGTTATTAAATTTGTAGAGCCTAAAGATCAGACAGCAAATTATCAAAAGTCCTATATCATCGGATGCATACGCGTCTGGAATGTTGTTGCTGATGAACTGAACCTGCGCATGAACGCCCTTAATGATTTTAAACAGGCAATGGTATTACAAAACCGCCTTAAGTAATTACGTCTGTGAAAATCCCTGCACTCAGTTTTAAGTCTGTCTGTCTTAAATGTCTTAAATGCCACTTTTTCTTTGTTATTTTGTTTGTTTACCCTTATGTATTTAAATTATGTTGGCGAAGCTAATAAAATAAAATAGAAACAAAAAATACTCAATATTGAAGCTTCAGTTTACTCACTATTTGGTGTCAATGTGGATTGAACGTTTTACTCAATTTTTGTGGAGTTCTCAACTCGACTTTTTTTGTGGTGTACTATTGATGCATCACTTGTGAATCTAACATCGGAACGTAACAAGCATAAGGAAATTACCTCAAAAGCCATATCCGTGTCATCGCAGATATATACATAAATCATCCAGTTTCTTCCCTGGACAGGTTTAGCACCAAACACGTACATCTGCATTCTCTTCAAATCATGTTCTCCTGGTTTGCCAAAAACGGCAATCTCAGTATCCTCCCGTAATGGGGGGAGGGTTATTGAGATGTCGTTTGTTTTCATCTGTACTTCTGCCTTAGGATTTGCTTTACTGAGTGACTTCCAGTCACTTCCTCCAGATCGGCATTTGACGTCCACTAACCAATTGCTGGTCGGGGACTTCGTAAAGGCACAGTGCTCAACTACAACCTCCTTGCTGACAATGCCAGCTGCCTGCTTATACTTACCACTTATCAGCACCATTTCAGACGTGGGGTTAACTAATCTCATCGTGCAAATAAAATATAGCAAATAAGTACAGTCAACAACCGTTATCATCACTCAAGCATTAGCACTAAAGTTTGCGAATACCAAGAGAGGATAAAGGGGGCAGAGAAGGCATCCCCCATACACACCCTATTCCATAGGTAATTCGTCTCGAGTTATTTTTAAGACCACAGATCCCAAGGGGGATTAGACAACA
The DNA here is from genome assembly GCA_942486025.1 of Porites evermanni. Taxonomy (NCBI): domain Eukaryota; kingdom Metazoa; phylum Cnidaria; class Anthozoa; order Scleractinia; family Poritidae; genus Porites; species Porites evermanni. The sequence goes on along the minus strand of CALNXI010001807.1, from coordinate 11,507 downwards.
GCCAATCACATAGCGCAAATGTGTTCCCCGTGGATGACCCACGCTCAGAGCCACGCGTCCCTCACGAATTGACGCAGAACAAAATGGCGGAAGACGCGGAGAGCGATATTGCTATTCGTTTTTTCGACAAAAACGACTACAGAGAGATTTCTGCTAAAGCTGATTCAGCGAAATGGAAATTGAAAAAGAATCGCCCTTCCTCTCTTGTATAGAGCTAACAGTACAGCAGGGAAATTATCCTTAACACACTGAATATTCTCTCAGGATCATTTATAATTTACAGTTTGAAGAGAGCAATTTCTGGTTTGATATTGATGCTTTCATTAGTCTTCTATTATTGAACAAAAATATCACTTGGCGTCCTACTTGCTTTATTGTACAAACGACCTGTTTCAATAGACCGGCGAAATTTCTCATTTTATTAAAGCACTGAGGTAACGAAAACTTTGAGTTAAACTGATTTCATGGGTTGTCAAAAAGTCTAGCGATTCGCTTTTCCAAGGTGAGCGCGGACTCATTTCGCGTCAATATTCAGGAATGCTTTCAATCTCTTTACGCTTTCATTGCCTTGCGCCCGACATGGTTTGGACGGCGTTAAGTCATGCGAAACCTCCACGAAACATACGCGTAGTGCGCGAGGTAACTTTATCCCGATTCTAAAAATAACTCGAGACCAAGAGAGGATAAAGGAGACAAAGAAGGCATCCCCCATACACACCCTATTCCATTGGTACTTCGTCTCGAGTTATTTTTAGAATCGGGATAAAGTTACCTCGCGCGCTGCGTGGATGTTTCGTGGAGGTTTCGCATGACTAAACGCCGTGCAAAACATGTCGGGCGAAAGGCAATGAAAGCGTAAAGAGATCGAGAGCATTTCTGAATATTGAAGCGAAATGAGTCGGCGCTCACCTGGAAAAGGGAATCGTTAGACTCTTTGACAACCCGTGAAATCAGTTTAACGCGAAGTTATCGTAATCTCAGTGCTTTAATAAAATGAGAAATTTCGCCGGTCTATTGAAACCGGTCGTTTGTACAATAAAGCAAGTAGGAAGTAATATTCATGTACATGTAATTCGTTTTACAAATTTGAATTTTATTGTAGTTTTTTTAAGTTGTTAAGCGCTGTTGATCAGTGAATGTAAATAGCGCTCTAGAAGTTATTAAATTATTATTATTATTATTATTATTATTATTATTATTATTATTATTATAGGACGCTAAGTGTTATTTTTGTTGAATAATAAAAGACTAATAAAAGAATAAATATCAAACCAGAAATTGCTCTCTTCAAACTGTAAATTATAAATGATCCTGAGAGAATATTCAGTGTGTTAAGGATTTCCCTGCTATACTGTTAGCTCTATACAAGAGAGGAAGGGCGATTCTTTTTTAATTTCCATTTCGCTGACTCAGCTTTAGCAGAAACCTCTCTTTAGTCGTTTTCGTCCACAAAACGAATAGCAATATTGCTCTCCGCGTCTTCCGCCATTTTTTCTGCCTCAATTCGTGAAGGACGCGTGGTCCTGAGCGTGGGTCATCCACGCGGAACACATTCGGGCTATGTGATTGGCTGCTGTCTAATCCCCCTTGGGATCTGTAGTCTTAAAAAAAACTCTAGACGAATTACCTATGGAATAGGGTGTGTATGGAGGATGCCTTCTCTGTCCCCTTTATCCTCTCTTGCTCGAGACGAATTATCTATGGTATAGGGTGTGTATGGTGGATGCCTTCTCTGTCCCCTTTATCCTCTCTTGAATATACGTAATACACATAGAGCGAAAGTACATCTTCTCTGGTACACTCTAATAAGTTGCAATCTTTATAGAGGTACCTACCCTCAGTAAATTTTACTTATAATCTGTCACTCGGGTATATGAAAAGGGCCCAAAAGTGCAAACAGATGAAATTTGTGCCTTTCTAACGTCGAGAAAACGTTCTACTTTTATCTATTGATTCCTGTTTAAAAGACAGTGCATTTACGGCAGTTAAAAGAATGCAAAGTTCTAAACAAGGTATGCGAAAGAGGTCTATTTGTCAATAGAAGGTCTATGAAAGGGGCACCTTTTTCGAGAAAAATGGTGTATCAAAGGGTAAGGGGTTGGACCTCGGGGAGGAGCCTCCCGGTATAAAACATCTGTTGAGTACCCCCCGGGATTAAAAATTAGATAGAAACTTGATTAAAAAGACGATTCGTCGAGGACTCATTTTCTCATTTCAGGTTTCTGAACGTTTCAAAATCGGACGACGCTCTTACGACATCAGGCAAATTTCTTTTATCTTGCAATGCTAATCTGTTTTCCATTATGCCATATATCAATCGTAACGTTATGCCAGATTAAATTAGCAACTAATTAATTATCCTCACCCTTACGGGGTCTTTCAGGGATACTTAAACAGACCCACACCTAACAAAGCCTCAGTAACGTAGGGTACAAGAAATGACTGTCAATTTCAAGCCTGCTAGCAAGCTCTGCTCTCATGTTACTTCCCGCGACCCCCTTAAATGGAGAGATCGCTCGCACACTTTGCAAGTTCTGCCTTCTTTCCCCGCAACTTGCCCTCGCGTCTCCCGTTTCGTTTGCTGCTCTCGCGTGACTTCCCGCGACTCAAGTGGAAGTGAAGGTGGTCAATTTCAAGCATGCCGTCTCCTCGTACATCTCATTGATAATTTGTGTAACATACATACATACATGGTTCATTTCAAAGCATGTTATAAAAATTGACAAGACCATAGTCCTGATGTGGACCTGCACAAGTTACCTACAAATTTGCAACGTCTACGATGACTTTTTCTCGGGAAAGCTGAAAACCTCCCACGGTGGAGCGAGCATGTAACTGACTTTATTTAAATTTATTTACCACGGCCGGGTTGTTCGAAGCTGGGTTAAGGTAACCCACGGTTAGTGCGAAATTTGAACTCGGATATGAGAGCTTAAAAAGCAAATTCAGTTTAATTCTCTTTGCCTACAATCTGATGACTGGATACTCTAAATTATCCGATAGTGTGCTTTTGATAAAAAGAAAAAGAAACCTGGGTTAAAATTTAGCCCCGGGTTAGCGCTAACCGCGTTCGAACAACTGGGCCCAGGAGAATAACTTGCGAATAATAATGTTAACATACAGACGCCTTTGTAGCATGAAAGTTTAGGTATTCGTGACGCTTTCTGCGTGACAGACTGTTTTCGCAAGCAAAACCAGCCAACTAAACAACAAGTTTTTTCTATTTTTGTTTTCTAAAATCGCATGGCAATTGAAAACGAAGATCAGATACTTTGAACAAGTACGTGTGTAAAAGGTTCGAATGTTCCACGCTTCCGATAGCAGGGCAGCTTTATTAAAAGAGCAGCGGTCAATATGGTCATTGCATACATACCTTTTTGCCAAAAACGTTGTTGTTCTTTAGTGGTAGAATGAAGCAAAATAACGATCAATCGTAAGCGATGCTCGGTCTTTGAGAATCTTTCACAAACAAAAACCTTGAACGGGGTTAGAAAGTTCCTGAAATTAGTCGCCTCGCAAACATCAGCCGACAACAGTCAAGTGACGTCATCAAGGAATTGAAGCTGCTATTTATAACGAAGTAAAAACTGTCCCACTTACCTTTCTCCTCCTGACGTTTGGTCACATATGAATTAAACTAAACTTTTGATGATATTTAAGACCGTTCTCGGCAATTGGAAACTGAAACTATGCAAGGGATTTTTCCCTCCAACAAAAGTGACTGCGTTGCACATTCCACAACGTGACCTTTAGCCATTCAAGTAAGACGATAAATTGCTTACTGAAGCACTCTCGCTCAGGTTACTCATTTTCTCTTAAACCTTCATGTTAACACCAGTTTTGCAGATTTAATTAATACATATACATAATATGAAACGCAAAATCGTCCAAGACTGCAGAAATCTTCTTTTTAATTTGGAAAGCGTTAACAAGATCCCTTTGCAGTCTCTCATGATTTCGGGAAAAAGGGGATTTCCCATAGAAATAGTTTGAATATTATTCCTAATAAGGATACCTATTCAGCTCGTCGTTGTTAAAAACAGAAATGATTGACGGTTCTTTTAATGCGTTTTTGGTAATCTGTGCGCTTTTNTTACCTTTCTCCTCCTGACGTTTGGTCACATATGAATTAAACTAAACTTTTGATGATATTTAAGACCGTTCTCGGCAATTGGAAACTGAAACTATGCAAGGGATTTTTCCCTCCAACAAAAGTGACTGCGTTGCACATTCCACAACGTGACCTTTAGCCATTCAAGTAAGACGATAAATTGCTTACTGAAGCACTCTCGCTCAGGTTACTCATTTTCTCTTAAACCTTCATGTTAACACCAGTTTTGCAGATTTAATTAATACATATACATAATATGAAACGCAAAATCGTCCAAGACTGCAGAAATCTTCTTTTTAATTTGGAAAGCGTTAACAAGATCCCTTTGCAGTCTCTCATGATTTCGGGAAAAAGGGGATTTCCCATAGAAATAGTTTGAATATTATTCCTAATAAGGATACCTATTCAGCTCGTCGTTGTTAAAAACAGAAATGATTGACGGTTCTTTTAATGCGTTTTTGGTAATCTGTGCGCTTTTGCTCCTGCATGCGATGTGCCATCCATAAGTCTAATATTCCGTGTCAGTAAAATGCCACCTATTTGCTTTGATGTTTCAGCCTACATCTAGATCTGGTAAGTACGACTTTCTCTAGTTAGGGTGCCGGATTCGCTTTCTCCATTAGACCCTAGTTGGTCAAAAGCTGGATAGTATTTGTGAAAGAAATTGCACCTATCCGGACTAGATAGAGATTTATCAATCCGATAGCATTATTAATACACCTTTTCAGCAACTGGGGCCTGCTATACATATCGTTATGATTTAGTTTTCAATATCTTCCAACTGATAGACAGTTAAACTTTTGCTAACTCAGTCACTGAACAGCTATATGATTACAGCTATCAAGAATTGTTAGACAATTTAGACAAAATACCAGTAATGCGAAATCGTACACAAATAGCCAAGAATTAAGTGCAATGTACAAATCACTAGAATATTATGTTCAGATCAACTCATCTTATACGTGGACGTAAAGTGCGTTACGTTTTGCATTACCTTGATGTTAATACTCCGTCACGTCTATTTATGATGCACAGAAAGTTAAGGATCCCGTGAGAGAAGACGACTTAGGTTTCAAAGAGAAAGTGCAGGGAAAGCCGCAAAGAAAAAGGTACTGAGTGTAAGGCATTATCGTATTATGTCTAGTAGTATCACAGGCAAGGGATTTATACAACTCCAATAGGTATCCTTTTATAATATATATTTTTTCAACGTTACTATAAATCACTTCCGAGTTAGCATCATATCGTATCAAAATCAAATATTTTCGCTCCCTTCTTGCATACAAACACATATACACACTTTATTTGCATAAGTAGGTTTGGGAGGGCAGCCATAGGCTGATGTGAACCTACCATAAAGTACAAATAATTACAAAATAGAGATAGCAACATATACAAGAAATAAAACTAAGTCCAAATAAGATCAAGCTAAAATATTTAAAAAACGATTACAGTTTTTTCATTAATTCATTGTAAAGTAGAGCTAAAAATATATTAAAAATAGATAAAATCCTTTAAGTTCATTGTATGTATGGATGCTTCTTTGTTAAAAGAAATGGCCTCCAAGTCAGCTTTGATTTTTTTCATAGAGTGAACTATTGGCACTCTCCGGAACATTGATAATTTTGTTTGAAAAGTTCCACATAACAGGTCCTCTGTGCCATGCAAGGAGTGTCTACCAAATTCGGACCTGTACATGTATAACCATTTGATGTTAGAATTATCTTTGCATACAAACCAATACAGTTTTCATTTCCCTTGAAATATCTGTTGATCAAAAAAATAAATAAATAAATATTAAAATAAAGAGAGGGAAATCGTGTAATGCTCCAGTGTAGATCTTAGGAGTCCCAAACAACGTTGAAACATGCTTATGTTCACTCCAGTCAGGTATCAACCGGGCTACAACTGCTTGTTCAAAATTGTTGACTTATCCCTTGCCGTCAGTAGACACTGTAGACTATATATTATTTGATATTCAAGATAGTTCCAGTATTCATGAGATTCAAAAACTTGCAAAAGTATATGGCTCCCTTACAATGGAGGCAAAACGTACTCAATACTTAATCCTGAACTAGAACCACATTTCAATCACTGTTACTGCAACCTATCTCGGCTATTGCGCCTGTTAACTTGCCGTAAACGTGCAAATTTATCTTGGAACTTCGTCAGAGAAACGAGAAAGCAATTACATCCCAAAACTACCAGGCGAGATTATGTTGCGCAAAACTAGGTACTAGCCATGGTATAAAAAGGTTTGTCATTTGCTCATTCCTCCATGGTATTGTTGTTGAAAGAGCAAATTATTATCTCTGTTAAAAAAAACAAACAAACAAACAAACAAAATCAAACAAAACAAAAAAAAAACTTCGACAACGCTGGTCAGATTATCTCAA